>JAPKLW010008719.1:0-12939 GCA_026898455.1 Plectranthus barbatus | reverse complement strand
CTGATTACTCTTAGTGGAATTTCCAGTGCTTCGACTGGAGAGTGGACGTAGATCGATTGATCGAACCACTATAAAATCCTTTGTTATTTATCAGCTTTCTGCATTTCATTATTATTTTAAACCCAGCACTCAAGTGCTGGAGTATATCCTGAAACTGATAAATAACTGTGCAAACAAGGTAAAAATATTCTAAGTATTAAGTCACCAGCTGACCAGTTGTCAGCTGCGTACTGAGTAACCAGCACCAGCTGACCAGTTGCCAGTTGTCAGCTGAGTGTAAGTAGCGTGCAAGAAAACAATTAACATTATTTCCGCTGCGTATCGAAACGTGTTATACTCTGAAAAACCGGGACCAACAGTAATATTAAATTAATAAAATATCATTTTAAAATACTACATATTAATAATAATTACATTACTTAGAAATAATATTTTAAAATAATTAATATAATTTTATATCATAATTAAAATTTTATTATTATTATTTATTTATATATATTTAATTAATAAGTTAATATTATAATATTAATTACGTAAAAATAATTTTACTAGTGTTATTATATTAATAATAATATACAATTAATTATTTAATGTTATAATATTAATCATTATATTATTTCACATTAAAAATAATTATATTAATATTATAATAATTTTTATGGAAAAATAATTTTACTAGTGTTATTATATTAATAATAATATATAATTACTTTACTTAAAATTAATAATTAATACAATTTTATATCATAATTAAGACTCTATTATTATTAATATAAATTTAATTAATAATTTAATATTACAATATTAATTATGTAAAAATAAATTTATTAGTGTTATTTTATTCATAATAATATACAATTAATTAATTATTTAATATTATAATATTAATTAAGTAAAAATAATTTTACTAGTGTTATTTATAATAATAATATATAATTAATTACTTATTTAATATTATAATATTAATTATTGTATTTATATGATATTAAAAATAAAAAATAAAATAAATTTTGTGAAGAAGATATGGGTATGGGTATGAAACCCTCCAAAATAGGGAGGAATGTGGATTCCCAAATTTTAAGGAATTATTTGATTCATGAAGGAATGATACGTGCATACCAAATGGTGGGTTTCGGAATCATTCCATTCCTTGATTCCGAAACCCACCAACCAAACACCCCCTAAATATTGAAGTGGTGGTTGTGGTGGTTGATAACTTGATACAAGTGATTTAAGCAAATTGTTAATGTTATGGGTTTCGTTTAGAACATTTAAGTGTGTAGGATTTGATTGATGTGATACATTTATAAAAATTAAAAAGAAAAGAAAAGAAAAGAATAAGACAAATTAGGCAAGCGAAGGTCCTTATAAGGGAATAATCATTTTCGAGGACAGAAATATAAGAATTGCACCAAAATTTGGGCAATGTGCCTAAAAAGATTTATGACTAATTACATAAGGTAATGGCCCTTATTAGGATACTCAATCATTAGGAGAGAAATGTCAAATGTAACAGCTTTGCAAGAAATTTGCATAATGTGCCTTCAAGGATATGGAGTAATTGCATCTGCATTCAATCCTGCAATAAAGATAATTGCCCTAAATTAGGACAGTGAATCACTACGCCAGAGCAGGTCTACCCAAAAAAACACATATACATAGGAGATCAAACATCTGTCACTTGACCTCAAGAATCATGGCTCAAGGATCAAATGCCTTGTCTTCAAAGAATGATGGACTGCAGTCTCCCATTGAAAGGACTGATGACAAGAACAAGACACCAAGACATCCCAGATGGACTCGGCAGGAGACGCTGGTCCTCATAGAGGGCAAAAGGCTTGCAGAGGAGAGAGGGCGAAATGGGAGGAGATCCACTTCAGTTTTTGGATCAGACCAGGTTGAAGCCAAGTGGGACTATGTCTCATCACACTGCAGGCGAAATGGAGTGAACAGAGGGCCGATTCAGTGCCGGAAGAGGTGGAGCAATCTTCTCAGTGACTTCAAGAAGATAAAAACATGGGATTCTCATGTAGGGAGACAAGGTGAATCTTTCTGGACGATGAGGAGTGATTTCAGGAGGGAGAGGAAACTGCCAGGTTTTTTCGACCAGGAAGTATATGATGTATTGGATGGTAAAGAATTCGCGGGAGCTGCGTATCAGCTTGCATTGGTGACAGTGAGTGCATATGAAAACAATGGGGATGGCTTAGATGGTCCGGAGATAGAAGAGGAGGATTTGGATGAGATGGTGGAAGATGAGGAAGCCGGGGACCCGCTGTTTTCGGAATTTGAACATGTGGGAGAGGAGGGAGTTGTAATGAGCCCAAGAAAAGAAGTTCAGACAGATGGTAAAACAAAGACAATACCTTCACCAGTGCCTATATCAGGTGACCTTAACTATGAACTACCATCATTTTCCTTCATCTATGTTGCACTATTCAAGCAATTGCAGAGAAATGAATTGTCCATTTTTGTACAATTCATAGAACTGATTTTTTTTGTTAACAGAGATGAAATACCAGCCATTTCACCAGGAAAATACAAATCAAGGTATAGATTTTGGATATGATCATATACTTATCACTTATCAGCTCCTTGATGCATTTAAAGTTCTTGATCATTAAACCACGCGTAGCCTTCAGAATAAGTAAAAGAGATTTCCTAGCACTAGAAGGCGTTCAAGTATCTGCTAACTACTTAATTCACTGCATATAACTCTTCACAATCAAACTCAGAAGGAGGCAAAATATGAAATGGTGTAAATACAAACAAATGATTGGCAAAAGCTCATTCCCCAATCTAAAAATGTTAAACTTAGGAGCCACTGTCTCAGGTTTTTACTGTTTTTTGTTTTTGCTATATGATTTCTTTCAAGGTACAGGAAAGAAGAGGCAAGTAGACCCACATTTCTGTAGAGACCCAGAGTTTCATGAAGGAGTGAAGAAAAGAAAGCAGTCGTCAAGTTGCTCTCAAAACATCGATGTTGGAAACTTATTGATCAAAGCTCTAGAGAGAAATAATGATCTGCTGAGTGCACAGCTTGAAGATCAGAAGTTGAATTTCCAACTTGCTAGAGAACAGCATAAAGACCAGCACGACAGATTGAATGCAGCACTTAGCAAGATTACTAGTGCTCTTGAAAAAATTGCAGATAAGTTGTAACTGCAAGTCAATTTTTGGAAGCAACTTTTCCTATTTTTTATAAATTTATTTTGGATCTGAAACCATAAATAATGTATAGAACATGATCAAACAATAAAGTATGAAACCAGAAGTTAAAGAATAAAACAAAAATGGAGCTATCAGAATAGCATTTTAGGTGAACAAATCTGCAAAACTTGAAGTTATGGTAGCCTATACACATAAAGCATGATTGGAGTTAGTTAGCAAAACTTTTCCCACACATAATATATTGAGATGCACAATCTGTCTCTATACAATATTTGGATTAACGAAGAATAGATAGCTTGAGGGTGTTATGATAAAGCCTTCAATAACTTTCCCAGTACATGACAACTAGGTAAGACAGTGCAAAAATCAAAACTAACCTCACTTTCTGCACTATGCTGGAATGGCTTCAACAATTCTAGAGAAGTAAAACTGTGTGGTAGTTAGCCCTCTCTTCCTTATCCTCCACCCAACTTTCTGCAGTGCCCTCTCGATATCAGCCTCTGCATGAAGATATGCTCTTGTAGCCTTTGAAGGTCCAGGAAACAACTCCCCAACTCTCTTTAGTAGATCATAATAAAATGTTTTTGGGGCAAAACTAAGAATCAATCGTTTCTCAGCCAAAGAAGCCAGATGAGCAATCATGGCATCGGCCTTGTGTTGTGGGTAATGTATCAAAACATCTAAGCAAACAACTGTATCATACTTCCCATTCAAGCTCTCCAAGTCGCTCACTTCAAATTTTGGCAATACCAGCCCAGGAGGCAGCTCATCCTTGCCTTTAAAAAGCTCTTCTCGTGCCTGCATCAAATTCCTATGAATAAAGCAATTGGCTTGCGAATTATCATGGTAAGATGCAGCTGAGACAACTACTTTTCACTATGCCAACTTCATGAAATATTGGTTGGGAGAGTAAATCATCCAATCCCGGTTTATACAAGGGCCTAGTTACTACAACCTCTCTTAATTGTATATTGACTATCAGCAATTTTAACCAAAACAACATGAAATAACCTGACGCTCATTATAATCTACTCTCAATAGAATCGTAAACCATATCTTTTCATTGTAAAAAGAAACTATGGCCTTAGAATAGAACCTCCTAGAATCATGCTATTCACAACACCAAATCCTCAGCAACATATCTGTCTACCAAACGTACTTTGTGAACAACAAATACTGCATCAAAAGCAATATTCCAGCACACATACAACATAAGGTTTTTTCTTTTTTATGAACATCCAAAATCAGCAATATCACCTATGGCATGCATTCAAAATGCGTCAAGCACAATGCAAAATCTCCAACAACATATAACTATACCAAACTTATACTTCGTAACCGACAAATACCTCAACGAAAGCAAGATCCCAACACACATGCAACATCAATTCTCCATGCAAACAAAACAAACATACATCAAGATTGCAGGAAGTACTACTAAGTAGTAACCAACTAACCATCCCTAACCTGTTTATCAGCTTCAGCAACCATGGATGCCGAGATATCACTCGCCGCCACCACCGCCCCTTCCTTTGCCAACGGAATCGACAAACAACCCGTCCCGCAACCGGCATCGCAGACCGTGACCCCACTCAACGGCCCCTCATCCAACAACATTTTCATCACATTCTCCACAGTCTTGGAGTGTCCGATCCTGATATCCAACTGCACCTTATTAACATCATCGCCGTCTCCGTAAATCCTCTTCCACCTCTGGAACCCATCATTGTTGAAATACTCCTTCACCACCTCCTTGTCGCCGCCGCCCACCTCTTCCGCCTGCATTTGTCTGCGCTTCTCGGGGTCGGTGAGGGAGAGCACGGCCGCCAGCGCGGCGACTGACCCACCTCCGATAACGGCGATAGTTGTGCTGTCAAAGGCTTCGGACACAGCGGCGACGTCGGCGGCGGTTGAAATTGGCGGAATGGCGGCTACTACTGAAAGTGGGCGGCTGCGGCGGAGGAGGCAGTGGGGTTTCGGGGCAGTAAAGTGGACTGGGGAGTATAGGATGGATGAAAACGCCATAATTGGTGCAAATATTGAGCGGAAGTTGTAGCTGTGGTTGTTATTACAACTGCCGTTTGAGACGGCGGGAGAGTGGAAGTTGGGAAATAGTGAGGATAATGTAATCTGAGGCGTGGATAGAATCAGCCGATGTGGCTTCTGTGGGGCCCTTTCGTCTTCATAAATTCTTTGTAAATTAACATTTAAAGAAAATATTGAATAATATTTAACAATAATAATTATATACAAATGCAGTAGATGAAGCTTCATTTTAAAATAAAAAATATATATTTATGTCCATGAAACTAATTCAGTAATATTTTATTTTGCTTTTATTGTAATCAATATTCATAAAATATATAATAATAATAATAACAACTTATTTTATATTATTTTCTCCTGAAAGCATCACATGTTCACCAAACTTATTTATAATTTTTTATGAAATTGCATAGAAAAAGATTGAGAAATGTAACTATAACTTTTAATTTTAATGCAAAAATTAATTATTGAGATTTGATTAGGTTCGTATTAAAATTAATTTCGGTGGTTCAATTCTCAACATTTTAAAAAACTTAATTTTGGGTACTATTCAAGTATTCAAAAATAAAACTAATGATAACTTTAAAAAAGTACATGAAGTGCCTCGTAATTCTACGATCTATGTAGCCCGGCCCGAAATATCGGGTTTTAGAGTTGAAAATAAGGGTTTCAATAAGTATGGGCTACAACTTTCAATTTGACGGCCCAATCTTTTCTGAGACGACTCGACATATCTCATATCGGACGCACTAGCTCGATATAATATGCTCACTATCTTCAATTCTTCATTAAAAAAAAAATATATCACATTGACTTCTCTAATTATCGCACGTAATTTCATATGACAAATACGGATTAGTTAAATTATAGTTATAACGATACGTATCACATGTTTGATATATAATAATACTAATTTGAATTCCATTAACAAAAGATAAGATATAATAATGTATTATTGTTAGTTTAATTAAACATATTAAGTTATTAACATAAAACTGTCCTATTACAACCTCGAATATCCAATCCAAATAAAGTGAAACATGTCGATAGGCGTGCTAGAAAGCAATCAGCGCACATGGAGATATGGTTGTATTCGCTTTCTTTCTTTCTCTTTTTTTTTTTGGTGGGATTGGCATTTGGCAACCCTCTTTATTATTGATCACATTATTGGCACTATTCACGTATAGTGTACCGTATTTCTTGAAATTATCGTTAATCACTAAAAAAAAGGATGAAATTAGTGTTGAGTGTTGACATAAGTTTAAAGTTGCAGTCTCCATCAATAATGTAGTGGATATATCTGAATAGGAGTCGGTCGTCACTCCACTCTAGCTAAAAAAATTCAATTTTCAAGTCAAATTTACCACTTCTCATCTCGTTTTGCGGTGACCCTTATCTGTAATCAATGGTGAACCGATGTTTTATTCTATGCTACCAACTAAATTCCTAGGTCAATGATTATGAGACAACTTTTATTTCAAAGTTCTTCATTGGGTATCTCGAATCAACCCTTGTGATCGACAAAAGATTCCGTCTTTAGCTTGGTCCGCTTCTGGGTGTTGGTCTATTTATTGTATTGTCGGTCTTAGCTGATTGCATTAGCAGCAGCAATGGCGGCGTTTGGGTTTTTTGCGGTGGTCTTGAGCGTGTGTTGTGTGTGTGTTTTGGTGGAGGGGAAGTACATGGTTTACAACACGTCTGGAGGTGTTGTTTCTGGAAAGATTAATGTGCATTTGGTTCCTCATACTCATGATGATGTTGGGTGGTTGAAGACTGTTGATCAGTACTATGTTGGATCGAATAACTCCATTCAGGTAACTTACTTATTCCCTTCATGAACTGGGTTTTGAGTTTCTTGGACTCAGCTGGTTTAATTTGTGAGCTTTTTTGTGATTTTGTTGCAATGGGATGGAGAATTTGGTCATAGCTGATATGCATTTGTCATGGATTTTACATTCTTACTGATTGAATAGTTTGTATGGAATGCTTTGATATGCAAACTGGTGTTTTGGTTGTGTAGGGAGCATGCGTGCAGAATGTGCTGGATTCATTGATTCCAGTATTGCTGGCTGATAAAAACCGGAAATTCATTTATGTGGAACAGGTATTGGTTTTTATCATATGCACGGTCTATTTATCTATGTAAACGAAGTGCAGGCTTATGTAAATGCGTTTATGTTGTTATAGGCATTTTTTCAGCGGTGGTGGAGACGTCAGAGTGACGCTATGAAGAAGACAGTCGGGATGCTGGTTAGCTCGGGTCAACTCGAGTTCATGTACTGATCTATATCTGTGATGATAGTGAGAAGTTTTTATGTTTATTTGCTTTCCAGTGGTTTACTTGTAAAAAGTTTGGTGTTTGAAAGACCGCGTTAGCTGAATTGATTTTGGTGGATAGTCATGTGCCATTAAATATGCTTATGCAGAAATGGTGGTATGTGCATGCATGATGAAGCAGCAACACATTACATTGATATGATAGACCAGACAACACTAGGCCACCGGTACATCAAACGGGACTTCAATGTCACTCCTAGGATTGGTTGGCAGATTGACCCGTTTGGGCATTCTGCTGTTCAGGCTTACCTTTTGGGAGCAGAGGTACGGCTTTGAGTAAATGCACAAATTTTGGTTTCATAACATAATGATGTAACTTACATGATATAAAATCGTGCCTAAGGAAAACCCATTATTTTGTTGTGTTTTAGGTTGGATTTGATGCTCTATACTTTGCTCGTATTGATTACCAAGATAGAGCCAAGAGAAGCGATGAAAAGAAGCTTGAGGTTGTTTGGCAGGGCTCTAAAAGTCGTGGCTCATCCTCCCAGGTTTATCTCAAGTTGCATTAATTTCAGCATCTTATTTAACAATTTAATTAATGCTCATACGCCATACAGTCATTCCGATGTTTGGACCAAGTTATGTCTCTTCAATTTATTGTATAAGGATCATTGTGCAGAAAAAAGGCCGATAATTTCCTTTTAATTTCTACAGATATTTACTGGTGCTTTCTATGCTGGAAATTATGAGCCTCCTACTGGCTTTTATTTTGAAGTCAATGATGATTCCCCTGTAATCCAGGTAAATCTTTAGGGATTTATGAATCATTTGAACATTTTCATGCTGATACTGATATTATCCGTGTTTATTAACTGTAGGATGACATTGACCTGTTTGATTACAATGTTCAAGAGCGTGTCAATGACTTTGTAGCTGCTGCTTATTTTCAGGTACACTACTGTCTGATTTAGCTTTTATGGTAACTAAGCTTTCATTTATTATGGCATGATTATTGATGTATGTTCCTACATTCATTTATTGTACTTGTAAATAATATTGTTTTTTGCATATCTTATTCCTCTATCTTCTTTTCAGTTATTGTGTTCGAGATTTTGTTTTTCTTTTAGGGGGAGTGTTTTGAGATTATTCAAAATAAGTGTGTTACTCTAGAAGTCATTGATAATTTGTTACTCGCTTCAATTGCTTTTGTTTGCAGGCCAACGTTACTCGCTCAAATCACATAATGTGGACTATGGGAACGGATTTCAAATACCAATATGCATATACATGGTTCCGGAATATGGACAAGCTCATACACTATGTAAATCAAGTTAGTATCTTCTGCTTTGCTCAATGATATGCTTCCAAATGTTGGATATTAATGCAAGAGATCTCATTACAATGGCTTATGTAGTTGAAGATTTATGATTCTATCGGACACCTATTTCATAATGCGGAAGGCCATACTGTTTTTATTTGATGAACAAACTAATTTGTTTTCTCGGAATGTATAATGTTGCTTACAAACTGTTATTGGAGTTGCAGCTTGTTTATTCTGTTTTCAATAATATATCTCTTTGGAGCCTTTGTCCAGGATGGCCGTGTCAATGCCTTCTATTCAACTCCATCTATATACACTGATGCTAAACATGATCTGGATGAGTCATGGCCTCTTAAATCTGATGATTACTTCCCGTGAGCTCAATATTATATTTCTGCAGATTATGTATTACTCTACTTAAATTAGGCCGTAATATTATCAAGTTGTGTGTCAGGTATGCGGACCGTATAAATGCTTACTGGACTGGATATTTTACTAGTAGGCCTGCCATTAAAGGCTATGTCAGAGTGCTGAGTGGCTATTATTTGGTATGCTAAGAGACTTCTTAATTTTTGTTTAGTCATTAAAGCTTCTTGCTGAATGCATGTTTAAATGTGATTATCATTACCTGTATACTTTATTAGGCAGCAAGACAGTTGGAGTTTTTTAGAGGAAGGAATAAATCTGGACCAACAACTGACTCCTTAGCTGATGCTTTGGCAATAGCACAACATCATGATGCTGTTACAGGTACTGAAAAGCAACATGTGGCTAATGACTATGCAAAACGGCTTTCAATAGGTTATGAGGAGGTTAGATTTCTCCTGTTGTTATTAATCAGTCTCCAGTAACGTTGGCCCGCTCCACTTTCTTTTCCTTAAATTCATGCCTTGTGATGAATTCATGCAGTCAGAGGATGTTGTAGCAGCTTCCCTTGTTTGTCTGACACAATCCTCATTGTCTGCAAAATGCAAAAGTCCTGTCACAAATTTCAACCAGGCAAGAATTCGTGCATTTTGTGCCCAAAAGTCTATATTACTTTTGTATTCCCAAAATTATATCTTCATATGGAATTCTTTTATGTTCTGCTATCTTTATTGTGTTACTTTCTGTAACTAGTTGGATATAATTTATCTTTTTCAGATTGAATTGCATGCACGAGCTAATATACTTTCTTCCTTTCAGTGCCCGCTGTTGAATATAAGTTATTGTCCTGCAACAGAAGTTGATCTTTCAGTTGGGAAAAAATTAGTAAGTTATACTTGTCTATTGACCTGACCGTGTGTCAATGTATTGAAATAATAATCTTACAGGTATATTTGTTCACAGTGTGTTCCAATTTTACTGGTTCTCTGTTTTTTTATCTGCAGGCTGTACTTGTTTATAACCCTCTGGGGTGGAAAAGAACAGATGTTGTCAGGATTCCTGTGAGCCTTTTGTAATTTTGTACTGTTGTAGTTCAGAATTTGTCCTGTCTATGTGCCGGGATAATTTTGATTTATCAAGAAAACATATTGATCTCACTTAATCAAGCTGAAACTGATGAATAACACACCAGTATTTTTACTTGATGTTACTGAATGAGATATTTATGTTGCTCAATGAATTTGATGCAGGTAATCGACGGGAATGTTGCCGTATCAGACTCAACTGGAAAACTGGTTTTGTCACAGATTGTTCCTATAGTTGATGCTTCAGTATACAATAGAAAATTCTATGCTAGTGCATATACCGGCGAATCCCCTTTATCCAGCCCCAAATATTGGCTTGCATTCATAGCAGTAGTTCCACCTTTGGGTTTTAGTACTTACGTGATCTCAAGTAGCAAATGTAAGCCTTATTTTTTAATCTTTAAGGAAGTAACTGTATCAAGCTCTCTGATCCAATGAAAAATAGTGCATTACTAAATCCAACATGTTGCATATTCAGCTTCTGTTTCGACCAAACTTATTTCCGAAACACTTGATGGGAGCCAAACTGGTGGCATTGAAGTCGGTCCAGGCAATTTGAAGCTTATATACTCTGGAACAGATGGCAAGCTTACACAATATATTAATGGCAGAAACTCGGTAAGCTATTTATAGATTGCCTTATATTTGTGTTTCCAACACATCTTCTTTCTGTCTGATAAATATGCTCTAGGTCACAAAGCATATTTCCGTGGCCTATTACTAGTCATTTTTGTGCCCAATGTAAAATGCTATGCTCATTTTTATTGAAGGTGAACATTTCTGTGGAGCAATCATATAGTTATTATGTTGGGAGTACTGACATACTTCAGGTAAGACTTATGAGTTTTTCAACTTTTCTCACAAACTTGAATGATGTGCTGAGTTTAATCTGTGATGTTGTCTGCTTGAAGGCTTCTGGAGCGTATGTTTTTCGGCCTAATGGCACATTTCCAATACAGTCTGGCAAAAAGGTATACATATTCTGTCAAGTGTTTTGCCTTCATCTGGTGCTGATTTGAATGATCAAGCAATGATTTGCTTATCTCGTACTGCAGATTCCACTTAAAGTGTTTAAGGGACCACTATATGATGAAATTCATCAGACGATGAATTCATGGGTATATCAGGTATGTTCAATATATGACACTTTTGAGAATGTTCTGTAATAACAGTAGCTGAATGCTAGACAATTTCTGCTCTCTTTGTTTCGCTAAAAGATTGATGTAGAGCCCTTGTGAATGACAATTCTGAGAACCTATGTCGATTAAAGAAGCTTCAAGAAAAAAATCCAAAAATTATTTATTCAGATGGCATCCAGCAATCATAATTTTTCTGATTTGTGATGGTTATCTAAAATTTCCAACTATATAGAGGTGAACTATTATGTTCTTTATGGGAAAAAAACTAGGAGTAGGAGCTGGAAATATGATATCAATCTCTTCAGGTTGTTGATTCTGTTGGCTATCATTTCTTTTAAGTAGATTACAAGAGTGTACAAGGAGAAGGAACATGCTGAGGTTGAATTCACTGTAAGTTCAATTTCTACCATTTATAAATTATAGGTTATTAATTTGTTCAGTTCTATCATTTGTCAGCTGAAAATAGAAATTTGAAAAAGAAAAAAAATTAATCTAAAATTCTTATGTCAGATACCTTAATTTCCATGATTCAGGTTGGACCCATACCCATAGATGATGGAAATGGAAAAGAGATCGTGAGTCAAATCAAAACCAAGATAGGAAACAACAAAACATTTTATACAGACTCGAGTGGGCGTGATTTTCTTGAACGGGTATGTGACATCTTCTGATTTCTGTTGGTGATCAAGAAATATTCCACCCAAGTCCATTTATCCTTGGTTATTTTAAAAAATTTGCACTCACACTTTTAGTTTTTGGTTTTCTGCTCAGATTCGAGACTATAGAACTGACTGGGACCTTCAAGTCAACCAACCAATCGCCGGAAATTACTATCCGGTATGTTTGCTCTAAAGCAATCACAGTATCACACTATATGCTTTATTGTTTCTTTTTCTTCATCGAAGTAAGAATTTATTCAACTACATTTTTCCTGAATATAATATACTAGTGAATGTTGTGTTACATTGTGATTCATGTATGAAGAAAAATGATGTAGGCTTGATAACGAATCCTTACTGTATGAAATTCATAGATTCAAGGATTTGTTGAATTATATTAGATATGTACACCAATCCATTAGGAAAATGTCCTAGTTTTGTTGGATGTGGGTGCAACACATATGATTTTCTTAAGGTTTATTGTTAATCATTCTTGCTAAAACTTGAATGTCAACTGATTAGATAAATCTGAATCCACTATTTCCTGAAAAAGTTTGCAGCCTTAAGATTTGGATCAACTCCAGTTTTAAGATCAATCTTGGTTAATGATGGCCTTTTCTGCATCTCAATTTATCTTTCAGATCAATCTTGGAATTTACATCAAAGATAAGAGCACTGAGATGTCAGTTTTGGTGGATAGATCAGTCGGAGGATCAAGCATTACTGATGGTGAAGTGGAGATAATGCTACACAGGTTACTCTGCTCCTTCATTTCTAGCCATTTCTCAGCTACCTTTATGGAAATATTATTAATTACTTGTACAAATGCACGCGATTTAAGATAGTAACACAAACCATCATTTTGCAGGAGG
>JAPKLW010008718.1:0-12941 GCA_026898455.1 Plectranthus barbatus | reverse complement strand
TTGAACTTTTAGCCGCATCACGTTTTGGCGCCGTTGCCGGGGACTTCATTCATTAGGTTGCTAGATATTGGGGGAAAGTGAAGCTTGTAGGCTAGGTGTTTGTTAAATTGCTTGTGTGAATTATTTTGCTTGTAGTTTGTTGTTTGATAGTTGAATTTGGTTTGTTTGATCTAGTTGTTTTGTTTGGTAATTGGAATTTTTTGTGAGGTGTAGGTTGTATATGATCACGAGGTCTAAGGCTCGTGAACTTGTGGAAAAGAAAGCACAACAAAGACAAGAAAGTATTGAGATTGATTTGGAAATGGCTAATCCGGGGGAAGATACAATGAGGATTGTAGAGTTAGAAAGGCAAATTGAATTGATGAAGGCGTTGCTTAATGAGAGGAATGGTCCTCGTAGACCACTACAAAATCTTTTTCGACCTCAAGGAGAGCCGATGACCGGTGGTTTCCGATTAGGAGTAAATGCCACGCATTTCGAAATTAAGCCTCAATTGGTTCAAATGATACAAAATAATCAGTTTGGAGGACATGCTACCGAAGATCCGAATGTGCACATATCCCCATTTTTGGAAATCACGGATACTATTAAGATTAATCAGGTTCCTCAAGACTTAATTCGGCTGCGATTATTCTCATTTTCATTGAGGGATTCGGCAAGGCATTGGTTCGAGGGTCTAGACAAGACAAATATAGCCACTTGGGAAGAGTTAAGGGAGAAGTTCCTCTTCAAGTTTTTTCCACCAAGCTTAACCTTGAAAAGAAGGGCGGATATAACCTAGTTTGGGCAAAGGTACGACGAACCTATCTATGAAGCTTGGGATCGGTTCCGAGAGCTTTTGCATAAGTGCCCTCAACATGGTCTTCCGAAGAGTCAACAAATTTGCCAATTCTATGGAGGATTGGATTATGAAACAAAAATGTTGATGGATGCATCATCAGGGGGAGTGTTTCTTGAATTGGAAGAGAACGAAGCATGGAGTTTGATAGAGCGGATAGCTAATAATAGTAGTCAATGGCCAAGAAGAAGGATGGAACCTAAAGTAGCAAAAATAATGAGAGAAGCTAATGGGATAGAATTGTTGTGAGATCAAATGGTTTCCATGCAAGAAAAAATGGAAAGATTGATGTGCGAATTCGAGAAAAAAAATGATGGATATGGAAGGGACGTGTATACTTTGGAAAACCATTGGAGGAGACATCAAGAAGTTGAGTATGAGCCGTATAGGGGAGACTACGCATTTGACTCATGGAATGAGACAAGTTTGCCATCACAATCTTGGTTGGATGAGTCTAGTCATTTGTATTTGGAGAAGGAAGAAAAGATACCGGAGTTTGAGGGGGATTTTGAGAGGAAGTGTAGAAGAAATGAGGAACTCTTGACAGAAATCAAGTCACAAGTAGCGTGTATAGCGTATCAATCAAGTCTAAAGGAAGAAGGTCCTCTTGAAGGTGTTTGTGGGGTCATAACCACTAGAAGCGGGCTCTCTTATGATGGACCGAAACATGTGGAGAAGGAAGATGTAAGGGAAAAGATCGACGGAGGTACTAAGAAGAAGGTTACGTTTAAGGAAGAGGAAGAAGTTATACAAAAGGGAGTTCAAGAGCAAGATGTATCGGTAAAAAAATCTGTGGAGAAAGATGCAATTCCTCTTATGCCTTATCCTCAACGGTTTGAGAAAAGTAGGAGGAACAAGAAGTTTGCTCGATTTCTTGAGCACATGAGTAAAATTCAAATAAATCTTCCGTTGCTTGAAGTTTTACAAGAAATGCCGGGATACATTAAGATGTTGAAAGAGATGTTCACTCAAAAGAGTAAGTATGGCATTGGTGAATATGAGACAGTGAATTTATTTGAAGAATGTAGTGCTGTGATTCAAAGGAAGATGCCCTTTAAAAGGCAGGACCCCGGTAGTTTTACCATTTCGTGCATAATTGGTGGAATTGAAGTGACTCGGGCTTTGTGTGATTCAGGGGCGAGCATCAATTTAATGCCCCTATCTTTGTTCAAGAAGTTGGCAATAGGGGAAATTAAGTCCACCATCATGACACTCCAAATGGCGGATCGGTCTTTGTCCTACCCAAAAGGAATTGTGGAAGATGTGTTAGTAAAGGTGCGAGACTTTATATTTCCAGCTGACTTTGTGGTACTGGATATGGAAGATGATGGAGATGTTCCTCTTATTTTGGGCCGGCCTTTTTTTCTACCGGTGGAGCATTGTTTGATATGAAAAATGGTCAATTAACTTTTCAATTTGATGGAAGGAAGATCACTTTTTCTTTTCCAGAAGTCATGAAGAGAAATGTGGAGGATGAGAATGAGGAGAAATGCAATTTGATAGAAGTTGTGCATGATCAAAGTTTTGAGGAAAGAGGTGAACAAGAGCCGTTAGAAGAAGTATTACAAAATTCCATTTTTACAATCAATATGGTTGATAACAAAGAGGAAGTAAGGGAAGATATTGGGGAGTATGCCCGAATTTTGGATAATTTTCCGGTCAACTTAGTAAATGAGGAAGCTAAGTTCTTGGAATTAAGAACAAAAGAAGAGGAAGATAGGGCTAAGGAAAGGAAGTTGGAGATGAGGAATAAAGCACCGGAAGTTGAATTGAAGAAGTTACCGGATCATTTAGAGTATGCATTCTTGGGAGAAAATGAGTCATATCCGGTGATCATATCAACCGGACTTTCGGGGTGTGAAAGTGAGAAATTGCTTCGTGTCTTGAGGATGCATCGGTCAGCTATTGGTTGGCAACTTTCCGATATAAAAGGAATTAGTCCGGCCATTTGCATGCATAAGATACTTCTTAAGGAAACGTGCAAACCGAAATGACAACCTCAAAGGAGGTTGAATCCTATGATGCAAGAAGTAGTGAAGAAGGAGGTGCTTAAGCTGTTAGATAATAATATCATATATGCTCCGAGTGATAGTGAGTGGGTGAGCCCAACGCATATGGTACCAAAGAAAGGGGGATTTGAAAAAGTGGTGAAGGACAATGGGGAAGAAGTTATGGAGAGATTGACAAAAGGGTGGCGGTTTTGTATTGATTATCGTGCTTTGAATTTGGCTACTCGCAAAGATCATTTTCCTTTACCATTCATTGACCAAATGCTTGATCGACTTGCAGGGCGTTCTCACTATTGCTTTTTGGATGGCTATTCGGGGTATAATCAAATTGTGGTGGCACCGGAGGATCAACACAAAACTGCTTTTACATGTCCTTATGGGATTTTTGCATACCGATGGATGCCATTTGGGTTGTGTAATGCCCCTGCTACATTTCAACGATGCATGATGGCTATATTCCATGGACTTATCGAGGAAATTATGGAATTATTCATGGATGATTTTTCAGTTTTCGGTAATTCTTTTGATGCATGTTTAAAAAACTTGGAAATTATTCTTGCTAGATGCGAAGAGACAAACCTTGTTCTTAATTGGGAAAAATGTCATTTTATGGTTTGTGAAGGAATTGTGTTAGGACATAAAATTTCTTGTCAAGGTTTAGAAGTAGATAAGGCTAAGATTTGCGCTATCGAGCAATTGCCTATTCCAAAAATGGTGAAAGGGGTTAGGAGTTTTCTAGGCCATGCTGGGTTCTATAGGCGATTCATTCAAGATTTCTCTAAAATAACTAAACCTTTGTGTTGTTTGTTAGAAAAAGATGTGTCATTTGTTTTTGATGAAGCATGTGTGTGTGCTTTTGAGAAGTTGAAAACTACTCTTGTGACTTCTCCGGTTTTAATTTCACCTGATTGGAATGAAGAATTTGTATTGATGTGTGATGCTAGCGATGTGGCACTTGGGTTAGCCTTAGGTCAAGTTAGGGAGAAAGTATTTAGGGTGATTGCTTATGCTAGTAAGACTCTAAATTCGGCTCAATGTAATTACACTGTCACTGAGAAAGAGTTTCTAGCCGTGGTTTATGCTTATGATAAATTTAGGGCTTATTTGGTGGGAGCTAGGTCAATTGTGTACACGGATCATGCAGTTATACGTTATTTGTTTAAAAAACCGGACGCAAAACCTTGACTCATTAGGTGGATATTACTGTTGCAAGAGTTTGATATAGAAATTCGGGATAGGAAAGGTTGTGAGAATGTTATAGCTGATCATCTGTCTCGTTTAGAGGAACCGGTTGGGGGAGATGAGCATGAATCAGGCATCAATGAGAGTTTTCCGGATGAACATATCTTTTATGTAGCTCATAACATTCCATGGTATGCTGATTTTTCAAATTTTTTGGTTGCCGGAGTATTTCCTCCTGATTTGAAACCCCATCAACGGAAGAAATTCCTTAAAGATGTGCGGTTTTATTATTGGGAGGAACCTTTCTTGTTTCGTAGGTGTGCAGATGGTGTCATTCGGAGGTGTGTGCATCAAGGAGAGTGGAGACGGATAATGGAGGAATGTCATGCGTCCGAAAGTGTAGGTCACTTTGCTGCTAATCGCACGACATTAAAAGTACTTTCTTGTGGTTTCTATTGGCCATCTATTTACCGTGATTGTATGAACTTTGTCAAAGCTTGTGATAGGTGTCAGAAAACAGGATCGATAACCCGTAGGGATGAGATGCCTTCTAAGTTTTTTATTGAAGTCGATTTGTTTGATGTTTGGGGGATTGATTTTATGGGCCCGTTTCCTTCTTCCTGCGGGTATCAGTATATATTGCTTGCTGTTGATTATGTCTCCCGTTGGGTAGAGGCTTGTCCAACTATTACGAATGATGCTAAGGTTGTGATGAAGTTCTTGCAAGGATTAGTTACACGGTTTGGTATTCCTAGGGCTTTGGTGAGTGATGGGGGAAGTCATTTTTGTAATAAATTGTTAGAAAACTTGTTAGCACGTTATGGTGTTAAGCATCGGATTACTTCTCCGTATCATCCTCAAGCTAATGGTCAGACGGAGCTTGCAAACCGAGAAATCAAGGCCATTTTAGAAAAAACAGTTGCTTCCCGGAAAGATTGGTCTAAACGTCTGGATGATGCTTTATGGGCTTATCGCACGGCTTTTAAAACTCCGATTGGTATGTCACCTTATCAATTGGTCTTTGGGAAGTCTTGCCATTTGCCGGTGGAATTGGAACATAAAGCATATTGGGCTTTGAAGATGGTTAATGTTGATTGGAGAAAGGCTCAAGGGGAGCGTGCTATGCATTTGAATGCGATGGATGAATTCCGGAATGAAGCCTTTGAAAACTCAAAAATTTACAAGGAGCGTACTAAGAGTTTCCACGATATGCACATCCGACGTAAAGTTTTTGCTCCCGGTGAGTTGGTGCTACTCTTTAACTCACGGTTGAAGTTTATACCGGGTAAGTTCCGTTCCAAGTGGTCGTGTCCTTTTATTGTGAAGAAAACTTTTGGAAATGGAACGGTGGAAATAGGCCGTGAAAATGGTCCTTGTTTTAAGGTGAACGATCATCGGGTTAAACCTTATTATGTTGATAATGGATCTAACGTGGTCTTGGATGTTTCTTTTGTTAACTAGGGTGTGTAGTCGAGCTATGGACTTTAAAGAGCGCTTGATGGGAGGCAACCCATCTGAGAACGCCAACAGCAGCAGCAGGATAGGGATGAGCAATGACGCACCGGCTACCTTTTTACAAACTTAGTCTCACTTGACTAAGTTTGGGGGGAAGTGTCGGTAGTTGGTGCTCTGGTTCATTCTCTTCTCTATCTCTCTATCTTTATGATGCTTTCTAGTTTAGCTTAGTGTAGTTGAATATTTCAAAAATTTGATAATTCGATTTGGTTGTACTATGATTTACTTAAAATTTGGATTTTGAATTTGGTTGATGATTGTGGAATGATTTTGGATGATGAATGGATGGATGATTTTGGCAAGTACATGTGTTAATTCTTTCTATTTGGTTTTGGCATGTGGATATGTTATGGTTTGGAATGAATGGTGGAAATGGTGGATATTGTTGTATACTTTGTTGATAATTGGTTTGTGGATAAGTTGGTGGATATGAGAGCTTTATCGGCTAGTTTATGCTCAATTGTTTGGTGGTGTTTGTATGCTTTGTAGTAGGTGCAAATAAGGAATGGAGAGCGATGATCGTGCCTACTGATGGGTAACGTTTTCTATCGTCTTTCCTACCATTTAGTTTCGTTACATTTGTGTTTTGGAATGTAGATTGTTGTAGGATTGTTGAGTGCTTGTGTGTGTGTGATGAACCTAGATGAGACTTGAGATTTAATCATGATTTACTTAGTGGAGTTTGATGTCTACTTCAACTTATGATTGGGCGGAATCTAGTTTTCAAAGCATGTTTTAAGTTTAACTTTTGAATTGCCGAGTTTTGTATGTGGTTAATGCATAGGACTTGACAAAAAGCCGTGAAGTTCGAGCTATGATATTGTCATATCTTTATTGATTGTGAGTGGCAAGATTGAGAGTACGAGATCTAGAACTTGCATCCGTTCTCTATCTATTGGCATGAGTGTGTAACTAGAAAATTATCTTAGGCCATCATTTCTTAGTCCTACCTTTCACACCGGGAGTATAAGGTGGTTATTAGCATGATTTTGCCTTTCATATCTTTGACCCCCGTGATTGAGCTTTATTAGTGAATTTTCCTTGATATAATTAGGACCATATTTGGGGGGAAAGAGTGCATGAGGGTGACTACGGTGATGAGAGTTGGGTTGGGAATTGATTGGATTTGAATTGATGGAAAATGTTGAGGCATGAAAGAATGATATAGAGGATTGTTGTTGATCCTAGAAAAAGGAGCACCTACAAAAATTTTGGTGCAAATGTTTGAAAAGAAAAAGGAGGCACCCACAAAATGAATGAATGATGGTGCTAGAAAAGAAAATAAAAAAAAATAAAAAAGAAAAGAAAAAAAAAGTGTGTTGAGAAATGAGAAAGCCTCGGGGTTTGTAGTGGTTCGAAAAGAACAAGTTTGGGGGTTTTGGGAAATTGAGAAGTTTAGTCACTTTGGCCCAAAACCACCCACCTTCTAGTTAGCCACGTTACAACCCATGAAAAGACCTTTTTGATTCTAGAAACTAACTCATTGTAGTATAGTGGTGAGAATGGATGCAAGCCTATGGAAATCAAGCTCGATATCTTGTGAATGTGTGAATCTCATCATCCCGAAACACGTGAGGGAGTGCTTTCGTTTCTTGTATCCATTTTTGATGAGTGGTTCATGTCCTTAGCATTAACCTTGTTACAAAGTTAGGTGATGATCTCGTTTTACTTGAACATGCTAAGATAACTTTGATGAGCTATGAGGTATTGCATGAAGTAGATTAATTACTCTACTTTGTTTGGGGGATTATGATACGTGCGTAAAATGACCTATATTTTGATATGTGTACATGCTTGTTTGTGGCTATTTTACTCCCGTATCATATGTTTTTGTCGTATTTTGGTTGTGTTTTCGTGTTTTGTGTGTTTGATGTGTGTAGGATAGGTTTTGGGCATAAACGAGCAATTTTGGTGGAGTTTTGGAGGAAAATCGCACGTATTTTGGAGTTTGGAGAGCTCGACCGGCCGAGCAGGGCCTTCAGAGGGCTCGACCGGCCGAACAGAGGCAGGACCAGTCGAGCACGAGCGGACTGAGACTTGGCTCGGTCGATCCATGCCTTGCAAGGCCGAGCCAAGTCGGTTTTTGGGTGATTTTGGCAATTATTGATGGCCCGGACGAGCCAAACTTCGACCGGGCAATCCGAGGCCCTGATTGCTTGCCTATAAAAGGGGAAGAGGCGGTTATTTGAAGAACTTATGTCATTTTTTCACATACGATAGCTAGATTTTTCCCTAGATTCCATTTTTCCTTTCCAATTCATCATAATCCTAGAGCATCTAGGAGATTAATTCATCAATACTTGGAGGAGATTGAAGATTAAAAGTGGTGGATCAAGACAACCAAATCCAATTTGGGGAAGATTTCCTATTTCTACTTTCAATTTGTAATGACGATCATTGAATTCAACTTTGTAATTGTACAATTGAACGGTATGAAGTTCTAATTCTTCTTGGATGTTGATTTGGATGAGGATGCATGAGATTTAGGTTTGATTATTGCTTGTTTACCGTCCTCTTTGTGATTGAAGCATACTAGAGCTTGTTCTTATTCATCTAGATGTAGGTAGTCGCCAGTCTAGATGATAATTGACACAATCATTGCAGCCAATATGCGGATAGGCGTGTCGTGATTGGTATGACTTCTTGTGTTCCTTGATCCAATCCCTGTGCGGAGATAGGGCATAGGGCAATGATTTACGAGCTTTTAGGAGTGGTCTAGGGTCCGATAACGTGATGGTTTGAGGACGTTAGTATCATCTACGGTTGGTTCACCGTGACTGGGGATTGACTAGTGTAGGGTAAGAGTTCATCCAATTAGGAATTAAAATGTGTTTACATCTATGATTTACCTAAGTTGATTGCATCCAAGTTCATCTCGACATCCTATCTTCCTAATTTGAGCATTTGTGTGTTTTGGTTTACCAAATTGTGTAAGGAATTGATTGAGTGAATGTCAATTGATTGTTTGATTCATGTTAGTCTTACATTGTTAGCATAGGTTTACATTACTTGCCTAGTTGATAAAAAACTACTCAACGATTGAATTTGCCTAGCTATAAGAACTTTGCCGTAGTATCCCGGTACTCTAGCAGGCGAAACGGAGAAGAACCTGGATTTGATATTTTATTCTTTGTGAGGTTGAGAGTTTAATTCCATTGAACTTTTAGCCGCATCACGTTTTGGCGCCGTTGCCGGGGACTTCATTCATTAGGTTGCTAGATATTGGGGGAAAGTGAAGCTTGTAGGCTAGGTGTTTGTTAAATTGCTTGTGTGAATTATTTTGCTTGTAGTTTGTTGTTTGATAGTTGAATTTGGTTTGTTTGATCTAGTTGTTTTGTTTGGTAATTGGAATTTTTTGTGAGGTGTAGGTTGTATATGATCACGAGGTCTAAGGCTCGTGAACTTGTGGAAAAGAAAGCACAACAAAGACAAGAAAGTATTGAGATTGATTTGGAAATGGCTAATCCGGGGGAAGATACAATGAGGATTGTAGAGTTAGAAAGGCAAATTGAATTGATGAAGGCGTTGCTTAATGAGAGGAATGGTCCTCGTAGACCACTACAAAATCTTTTTCGACCTCAAGGAGAGCCGATGACCGGTGGTTTCCGATTAGGAGTAAATGCCACGCATTTCGAAATTAAGCCTCAATTGGTTCAAATGATACAAAATAATCAGTTTGGAGGACATGCTACCGAAGATCCGAATGTGCACATATCCCCATTTTTGGAAATCACGGATACTATTAAGATTAATCAGGTTCCTCAAGACTTAATTCGGCTGCGATTATTCTCATTTTCATTGAGGGATTCGGCAAGGCATTGGTTCGAGGGTCTAGACAAGACAAATATAGCCACTTGGGAAGAGTTAAGGGAGAAGTTCCTCTTCAAGTTTTTTCCACCAAGCTTAACCTTGAAAAGAAGGGCGGATATAACCTAGTTTGGGCAAAGGTACGACGAACCTATCTATGAAGCTTGGGATCGGTTCCGAGAGCTTTTGCATAAGTGCCCTCAACATGGTCTTCCGAAGAGTCAACAAATTTGCCAATTCTATGGAGGATTGGATTATGAAACAAAAATGTTGATGGATGCATCATCAGGGGGAGTGTTTCTTGAATTGGAAGAGAACGAAGCATGGAGTTTGATAGAGCGGATAGCTAATAATAGTAGTCAATGGCCAAGAAGAAGGATGGAACCTAAAGTAGCAAAAATAATGAGAGAAGCTAATGGGATAGAATTGTTGTGAGATCAAATGGTTTCCATGCAAGAAAAAATGGAAAGATTGATGTGCGAATTCGAGAAAAAAAATGATGGATATGGAAGGGACGTGTATACTTTGGAAAACCATTGGAGGAGACATCAAGAAGTTGAGTATGAGCCGTATAGGGGAGACTACGCATTTGACTCATGGAATGAGACAAGTTTGCCATCACAATCTTGGTTGGATGAGTCTAGTCATTTGTATTTGGAGAAGGAAGAAAAGATACCGGAGTTTGAGGGGGATTTTGAGAGGAAGTGTAGAAGAAATGAGGAACTCTTGACAGAAATCAAGTCACAAGTAGCGTGTATAGCGTATCAATCAAGTCTAAAGGAAGAAGGTCCTCTTGAAGGTGTTTGTGGGGTCATAACCACTAGAAGCGGGCTCTCTTATGATGGACCGAAACATGTGGAGAAGGAAGATGTAAGGGAAAAGATCGACGGAGGTACTAAGAAGAAGGTTACGTTTAAGGAAGAGGAAGAAGTTATACAAAAGGGAGTTCAAGAGCAAGATGTATCGGTAAAAAAATCTGTGGAGAAAGATGCAATTCCTCTTATGCCTTATCCTCAACGGTTTGAGAAAAGTAGGAGGAACAAGAAGTTTGCTCGATTTCTTGAGCACATGAGTAAAATTCAAATAAATCTTCCGTTGCTTGAAGTTTTACAAGAAATGCCGGGATACATTAAGATGTTGAAAGAGATGTTCACTCAAAAGAGTAAGTATGGCATTGGTGAATATGAGACAGTGAATTTATTTGAAGAATGTAGTGCTGTGATTCAAAGGAAGATGCCCTTTAAAAGGCAGGACCCCGGTAGTTTTACCATTTCGTGCATAATTGGTGGAATTGAAGTGACTCGGGCTTTGTGTGATTCAGGGGCGAGCATCAATTTAATGCCCCTATCTTTGTTCAAGAAGTTGGCAATAGGGGAAATTAAGTCCACCATCATGACACTCCAAATGGCGGATCGGTCTTTGTCCTACCCAAAAGGAATTGTGGAAGATGTGTTAGTAAAGGTGCGAGACTTTATATTTCCAGCTGACTTTGTGGTACTGGATATGGAAGATGATGGAGATGTTCCTCTTATTTTGGGCCGGCCTTTTTTTCTACCGGTGGAGCATTGTTTGATATGAAAAATGGTCAATTAACTTTTCAATTTGATGGAAGGAAGATCACTTTTTCTTTTCCAGAAGTCATGAAGAGAAATGTGGAGGATGAGAATGAGGAGAAATGCAATTTGATAGAAGTTGTGCATGATCAAAGTTTTGAGGAAAGAGGTGAACAAGAGCCGTTAGAAGAAGTATTACAAAATTCCATTTTTACAATCAATATGGTTGATAACAAAGAGGAAGTAAGGGAAGATATTGGGGAGTATGCCCGAATTTTGGATAATTTTCCGGTCAACTTAGTAAATGAGGAAGCTAAGTTCTTGGAATTAAGAACAAAAGAAGAGGAAGATAGGGCTAAGGAAAGGAAGTTGGAGATGAGGAATAAAGCACCGGAAGTTGAATTGAAGAAGTTACCGGATCATTTAGAGTATGCATTCTTGGGAGAAAATGAGTCATATCCGGTGATCATATCAACCGGACTTTCGGGGTGTGAAAGTGAGAAATTGCTTCGTGTCTTGAGGATGCATCGGTCAGCTATTGGTTGGCAACTTTCCGATATAAAAGGAATTAGTCCGGCCATTTGCATGCATAAGATACTTCTTAAGGAAACGTGCAAACCGAAATGACAACCTCAAAGGAGGTTGAATCCTATGATGCAAGAAGTAGTGAAGAAGGAGGTGCTTAAGCTGTTAGATAATAATATCATATATGCTCCGAGTGATAGTGAGTGGGTGAGCCCAACGCATATGGTACCAAAGAAAGGGGGATTTGAAAAAGTGGTGAAGGACAATGGGGAAGAAGTTATGGAGAGATTGACAAAAGGGTGGCGGTTTTGTATTGATTATCGTGCTTTGAATTTGGCTACTCGCAAAGATCATTTTCCTTTACCATTCATTGACCAAATGCTTGATCGACTTGCAGGGCGTTCTCACTATTGCTTTTTGGATGGCTATTCGGGGTATAATCAAATTGTGGTGGCACCGGAGGATCAACACAAAACTGCTTTTACATGTCCTTATGGGATTTTTGCATACCGATGGATGCCATTTGGGTTGTGTAATGCCCCTGCTACATTTCAACGATGCATGATGGCTATATTCCATGGACTTATCGAGGAAATTATGGAATTATTCATGGATGATTTTTCAGTTTTCGGTAATTCTTTTGATGCATGTTTAAAAAACTTGGAAATTATTCTTGCTAGATGCGAAGAGACAAACCTTGTTCTTAATTGGGAAAAATGTCATTTTATGGTTTGTGAAGGAATTGTGTTAGGACATAAAATTTCTTGTCAAGGTTTAGAAGTAGATAAGGCTAAGATTTGCGCTATCGAGCAATTGCCTATTCCAAAAATGGTGAAAGGGGTTAGGAGTTTTCTAGGCCATGCTGGGTTCTATAGGCGATTCATTCAAGATTTCTCTAAAATAACTAAACCTTTGTGTTGTTTGTTAGAAAAAGATGTGTCATTTGTTTTTGATGAAGCATGTGTGTGTGCTTTTGAGAAGTTGAAAACTACTCTTGTGACTTCTCCGGTTTTAATTTCACCTGATTGGAATGAAGAATTTGTATTGATGTGTGATGCTAGCGATGTGGCACTTGGGTTAGCCTTAGGTCAAGTTAGGGAGAAAGTATTTAGGGTGATTGCTTATGCTAGTAAGACTCTAAATTCGGCTCAATGTAATTACACTGTCACTGAGAAAGAGTTTCTAGCCGTGGTTTATGCTTATGATAAATTTAGGGCTTATTTGGTGGGAGCTAGGTCAATTGTGTACACGGATCATGCAGTTATACGTTATTTGTTTAAAAAACCGGACGCAAAACCTTGACTCATTAGGTGGATATTACTGTTGCAAGAGTTTGATATAGAAATTCGGGATAGGAAAGGTTGTGAGAATGTTATAGCTGATCATCTGTCTCGTTTAGAGGAACCGGTTGGGGGAGATGAGCATGAATCAGGCATCAATGAGAGTTTTCCGGATGAACATATCTTTTATGTAGCTCATAACATTCCATGGTATGCTGATTTTTCAAATTTT
>JAPKLW010008717.1:0-12941 GCA_026898455.1 Plectranthus barbatus | reverse complement strand
AAGTTAAAGCAGAAAAACACAAAAAGAAAGAAAAGAAGTAGCAGTAGAAGGGCCAGAGAGTATAATCGAGGTCGAGACGAGGAAGCAGCTGATATTGATCCATCATTCTCATAACCTCCTTCTTCACCCCATCGTCGCCCATCTCTCGGCTTATTTATTTTTTTGGTAGCAAACCCTAGTAGGTAGAAAATCTAAACCCTAAACTTAAATGGGTGGAAAAAAGAGGGCTAACCGTCCCTAAACTTAAATGGGTGGAAAAAAGAGGGCTAACCCTACAAAGAAGTGAAACCGTATTCGTTATTTACGGTTTCACTAAAACCTAATTTTGGTTTATTTAAGTGGCTACTAAATAATAACATTTATTTATAAATAAAAAAAAAAGAAACCGTAAACGTTATTTACGGTTTCATGAAAATTAAAAAAAAAATAAAACATAAAACCGTAAACAACGTTTACGGTTTCATTATTAATAAAAATAAGGTTTTGAAGTCAGTGGGACTCGAACCCACGATCAACGATAAGAAGTCAGACGCCTTATCCGTTAAGCCACGGGTACTTATTGTTCAAATTTGGTTTAAATCTTAAATAAATAAACAATATTGTTTATATTAAAAATAAAAAATAAAACCTACCACCCAGAACGTGTCGAGAACCCCCCCTCCCCTCCCCTGCCCCTGCGCTGCGCCGCCGCAAGCTCCCCTCCCCTGCCCGCCGACTGTCGTTCGCCGTCTACCCCCGCCGCCGCACTCCCGATCCCCTTTCTCTCTCTCCACGCCGTTCGCCGTCTACCCCCCACTGCCGGCCGTCTCCTGCTGCTGCGTCGCCGTCGGCCCTGCTGCTGCGTCGCCGCCGTCCGCCCTGCTGCATCCGCCGTCCTCAGCCCCTCCTCCTCACAGGTAAGCGTCGCCCTCTCCAATTTGAAGAATTATGTCGATTTGAGCTGTAAATTTATGTTGTAAATATTAAGGCCCTACATGTTATTTACTGATTCTGTGATTCATGTTGTAAATTTATGCTCCATGGTGTAATTATTTGAGCTCAATCAGTCGATTATTTGGTTATTGAATATATTTGAGATCTGTAGTGGTTTATTGATATTTGTTCGCAGTCTTTGTAACTGCTACGAGCAACTTGCCCTTGTATGTGCCTCGCAGGTGGGTACCATCCACCATGATGACCGGAAACGTGTGCTGAAAAGACTGCACACAAGCACCGAAGGACCAAAACAAATATCTCAACGTCCGGCGCGGCTCATTCTTCTCGCCTTTTTCGAATTTCCAGACCACCCGCGTATTTGGATTCCGTCGAATCACAACGTCCATGTGGTTGGGCAATTCATTGATGTTGGACTCCCAATCACCGTACATGTACTCCAGAGCTCTTCTCCGTCCGTGCCAAGCCTTCTTGTAACTCACGGTGACATTGTACTTTTTACGGATAATCACCTTGATGCTCTTCACCTTAAACTCCAGATCTTGTTGAAGGTGGCACCGGATCAAGTGGGATATCATTTCAGACGTGATATTCCGCCCTTGCTGCCTCGAGCTACTTCCGGAGCAATTGTGTCTATCCACCCAGTGAGTAAGTATCCAACCACCAGCAGCAACCGAAGGGATGGCCCGAGCTCTCCATTGGCACGGAACACTTTGTTGAGATGAACTTGCCGAATTCGAACTGTGAATGGTGTCGCAGTAAACATCCCATAATTTTCGATTCGACTTTTTCAGCCGGTATGCGACGCCCCTACTAGCAGACCAAAGAGTGACAGCCTGCTTCACGTCATCCTTCGAGGTAAAACATAAGCCGGCTGCAATCTCGTTCGGATCACCACTCCACATATTCGGCATGCCAAAAAAATTATCATCATCAGTAGGATCAGCATAATTACCAATGTCTGTGTAGACATACCTCCCTCTCGACCCCTCAGCCACGAATGCGTCACGCTCTTCAATTTCAGAGTCTGGGTCAGGAATTGATTCCATTTCGTCCTCCTCGTCGGTAGAGAAGCTTTCATCACCACTGGGATCACTTCCAATCTCCGCAGCATCGAGCTCATCATTTTCATTGTCCCCACCATGGAGCATTTCATTTCCACCGTCGTCATCAGCATGGAGCATATAATTTCCATAATCCACAGCATGAAGCGTATTATTTATAGCCGGACGAAAATAACTATATTTGTATAATGATGCCATACTTCTCTCTTCACAAAGATCAAAAGCACCCCACTGCGGCTTTGAGATAAACTGTAACATTAGTTGGAGCTCCCACATTGAATTGTTCCAACCAGTTGCTTCAAATATTTTTTCTTTCAACTCCGAGAGATCCAACGATTCTTCATTTATCACCAAGACAAAATCGGGTTCTTGAACGATAGTGCTCTGCCATAAAAAAATATATTTCAAAAGGCTGCATTTTGGGTGAGGATTGAAGGATGAAATATGGTGCAGATTCGTCGGAAGAATGGGCAAAAATATGAATATGGATATGGTGAGCTTAAAATGAGTTGTGAGCTTCAAAATATGAATATGGTGAGCTTAAATTGAGTGAAGAAAGCTGTAAAATTATTGTCCATCATTATTGTACTAGCATGGCAGCAAAAATGGCAGAAAACGTGGGAAGAATGGGCAAAATGAAACCGTGAATAGTATTTACGGATTTAATATTTTTAGTATTTTTTTTAAAAAAAATTCTTAAAACCGTAAACACTGTTTACGATTTTATTTGTTTTTTTTTTTTTGAAACTTCGATTTTTGTAAACCGTTGAAATGGGATATTTTAGATTTTTTTTAAATATTCTTAAAACCGTAAACACTGTTTACGGTTTTATGTTTTTTTTTAATTTTTTTTTTATAAAATCGTAAACATTGTTTACGATTTCATCAAATTATTATTAGTTTTTTTAATCCTGCGACGTTTTTAGTTTAGGTTTAGTAAATGAACCCTAATTTTATATCTTCATAAAACCGTAAATAGTGTTTACGATTTTAGTGAAACCGTAAACACTATTTACGGTTACACTACTTTTTTCCACCCTCCTTCATTTCACGTTTAGGGTTTCTACCTATTAGGGTTTGACCCCCATCCAAGAAATCACCCCCATCTCTCTCGATTTTGAAAGAGTATTGTCGGACTCCAGCTTATTAAATCTTGAAATCACTTCATTGATGTATAAAAAAAAGGTAAAATCCATTTCATTAACGAGATTAAATCAAAATTTGATGAAGATAAAAATAAAAAGGGCACAAGTCGCAGTCCTCTGGGTTTACCACTCTCAGCTTCAGTGAATATTGGAATCTACTTAATATACTAAATTAGAGTAGTGAGTAAATCCCGCCAAAGCCAAATATACTAAATTAGAGTAGTGAGTAAATCCCGCCAAAGCCAAATTGACCGCCCATTTTTCATGCAGCTAATGAAAGTAACATGCAGTGACAAAATTTATCGAAATCTGGCTAAATTAAAATTCCCACTGTGATAGGCTGAAAAACCGTAATATCAATCCTTTCAATCTGCAACTCTCTGCATTCCCCATTCCAAGAAGTCAAAATCTTTTTACAAACCAAAAATTCAAATTTCAAACATGCTATCAACTTGTTGGGGTGGGCTCCCAACTATGTATTTTTATAGAAGCCCAAATTGCTGGAAATTTGCAAGTTTGCTGAAGTATGTTTGCTAAAGCAAGTTTGCTGTGTGCTGATGCTGAATGCTGGCTGCTGCTGCTGAATGCTAGCTGCTGATGCTGAATGTTGGCTGCTGCTGCTGAATGCTAGCCGTTGAATGCTAGCTGCTGATGCTGAATGCTGGTTGTTGCTGCAGAATGCTAGCTGCTGAATGCTGAGTACTGGCTGCTGAGTGCTGAGTGCTGCGTACTGGATGCTGAGTGCTGAGTGCTGCGTACTGGATGCTGGAATGCTGTTGACTTTCTGCATCCACTGACATTGGGAGAAGAGAAAGTTGTTGCAGTTCCCAATGTAATTTATTGTAGCTTCTTTAGGAAGTTTCTTTTCAGCAACTTAAGTAGATTATTCTCTGCAACTTAAGAGAATAACAGAGAGTGAGAAAAGTGAGGAGAAAAAAGGAAGATTTTTTCTTGGATCCTAGTGCCTTCGTAAAATTGTAAAGGACTAGAATCAAGATTAGAGTCGGGTAGAACTCTTGTACTCCTCCCTTTTTGTGATAGTGGATTTCTTGGTGGACCGTATGATCTCGTGGTTTTTATCTCTTCATTTTGAAGAGAGTTTTCCACGTTAAAATTGGTGTGTTCTTATTTCTTTCTTTTATCCCCAATTTTCTTAATTTCTTGGGCTAGAATTTTCATGCTCCTATCAGATTCTAGTAAATCGGGAAGGTGTTGGTTTCTGCTTTAGCTTGCTTGCCCGTTTGGTATTTCCATTTGCTGACCACTTTCCCAACAGAGTGGTATCAGAGCCAGGTTGGTGGCTCTGATTTACTAGAATTATGGAGGTGAACACTAGCAAGATGATTTTGTTGAATGCTATGAACTATCATAGCTGGAAGGGGAAAATGAAAGATCTCTTATTTGTATGCATCTACCGGTGTTTTCTTCGGCCAAGCCAGATTCCAAAACCAAAGAGGAATGGGATTTTGAGCATCAACAAGTCTGTGGATTTATTCGAATGTGGGTTGATGATAATGTGAGGAATCTTGTCGCCAATGAAGTCGATGCAAAGAAGCTGTGGGATACACTTGAAAAATTGTATGCCTCAAAGACAGGGAACAACAAGTTGTATCATTTGAAGCAGTTGATAAATCTGAAATATGTTGAAGGTACACCTATCTCCAATCATATGAATGAGTTTCAGGGTGTATTAAATCAACTGACAAATCTTGGTGTCAAATTTGAGGATGAAATACTTGGTTTATGGTTGCTCAACACTTTACCTGATTCATGGGAGACCTTCAGGGTCTCACACACTAACTCTGCTCCCAATGGTACCATGTCATTTGAATATGCTAAAAATGGTATTCTAAATGAAGAGGTCAGGAAAAAAACTCAGGGATCGTCATCGCAGACTGAGGTTCTGGTTACAGAGCAGAGGGGGAGACAACAAGTGAGGGGTCAGCCCAACAGGGGAAAAAGTAGGAGCAAGTCCAAGTCCAAGTACAAGGATATTGAGTGCCACTTCTGTTACAAGAAAGGTCACATGAAGAGAAATTGCTGGAAGTTAAAGAACAAAAATGGAGAGAGTAGTAGCAAGTCTGAAGAGAGCAATGTTGATCGAGTTGCCACTACTACAAGTGCTGATCTTGTCATTGTTTATGATGATTGTGATGTGAATCTGATCTCTTCTACAGCCAGCTGGATTGGTGACTCTGGAGCTGCTGTCCATGTCACGACTAGAAGAGAGTTTTTCAGCACTTACACTGCAGGTGATTTTGGTCACTTGAGAATGGGCAACAATGGTCTGGCCAAGGTTATTAGCATTGGTGACATTTGCTTGAAAATGAGCAATGGCTCTACAGTGCTACTTAAGGATACTAAGCATGCTCCTGATGTTCGACTGAATTTGATTTCCATAGGAAAACTTGATGATGATGGTTATGGAAATCATTTTATTGGTGGGATATGGAAAATCAGCAAAGGTTCTCTTATTTTGGCTAAAGGCACAAAGTTGAAAGAAAACTTGTATTTGTTGCAAGCTCCGGTTTCAGATGGCTCGGTCAATCTTGTGGAGAAGCAATGTTCTCCAGAGTTGTGGCATAAAAGGCTATGTAACATTAGTGCCAAGGGGCTTGATGTGTTGGTGAGGAAAAATGTTCTCAAGGGAACTAAGAGTTCTAATTTCGAGAGGTGTTCACATTGTCTTGAAGGGAAACAGAATCGAGTATCCTTCAAGACTAATCCTCCTCACAGACAACCTAATTTGCTAGATCTGGTGCATTCAGATGTCTGTGGTCCTTTGAAGGTAAAAACCCTTGGTGGTGCTTCTTATTTCGTGACTTTCATTGATGATCACTCCAGGAAGCTTTGGGTTTATGCCTTAAAGAGTAAGGATCAGGTGTTTGGCAAATTTAAGGAGTTTCATGCCCTTTTTGAGAGGCAAACTGGAAGAAAGTTGAAATGCATCCGGACAGATAATGGAGGTGAATATCGTGGACCATTTGAGGAGTATTGCAGGCTGCATGGGATCAGACACCAGAAGACTCCTCCAAAGACACCTCAGTTGAATGGGTTAGCTGAGAGAATGAATAGGACATTGATGGATAGAGTCAGTTGCATGTTGCTGGAATCAAAGCTCCCACAACATTTTTGGGGTGAAGCTCTATATACTGCTGCCTGTGTTATTAATCTGACTCCTATCGTTGCTTTGCAGGGTGATGTTCCAGAAAATATCTGGACTGGCAAAAACACCTCATATGACTGCTTGAGGGTGTTTGGATGCAAAGCTTATGTGCATGTTCCTAAAGATGAGAGGTCCAAGTTAGATGCCAAAGCAAGGCAATGCATCTTCTTGGGTTATGGTCTGGATGATTTTGGTTACAAGTTGTATGACCCTGTTGAGAGAAAGGTCATACGCAGCCGTGATGTGGTCTTTTATGAAGATCAAACTATTGTTGATATTGACAGGGTAGAGAAGTCTGATTCTTCTACTCTAGGTGGACTCATAAATCTAGATTCGAGTCCTACACCACAGCTGCCCACTGGTGCAGCTGACAATGATTCAACTCAGACTAATGTACAGAATGAGAATGCTGCAGATAATCTGCAAGAAGACCCTTTGCCAAATTCTACAGGTGGTGTTGATGAAGATCCACCAGAAAGTCAACTCAGAAGGTCTACTAGAGATAAACAACAGTCAACCAGGTATTCTCGTAGTGACTTTGTGTTGCTAATTGATGGGGAAGAGCCTGAATCTTTCGATGAAGCTACAGAAAGTGTAGACAAGAAGGAGTGGTTTTATGCAATGGAAGAAGAAATAAAGTCTTTGCATGATAATCATACCTTTGAGTTGGTGGCATTACCTAAGGGTAAAAGAGCCTTGAAGAATAAGTGGGTCTACAGACTGAAGCAAGATGAGAATACTTCCAAGCCTAGATACAAGGCTAGATTGGCTGTGAAGGGTTTTAGTCAAAGAAAAGGAGTTGATTTTGATGAGATTTTTTCACTTGTTGTGAGAATGTCTTCAATCCGAACAGTGTTGGGGCTAGCTGCAAGCCTTGACTTAGAGATTGAACAAATGGATGTGAAGACAGCATTTCTTCACGGTGACTTGAGTGAAGAAATTTATATGGACCAGCCAGAAGGGTTCAAGGTGAAAGGAAAAGAGAATTATGTGTGCAGGTTGAGAAAGAGCTTGTATGGCTTGAAACAAGCTCCGAGACAGTGGTACAAGAAGTTTGAGTCTGTGATGATTCAACAGGACTACAAGAAATCTACTTGTGACCACTGTGTGTTTATGCAGAGTTTCTCACCTGATGACTTTATTATTCTCTTACTTTATGTTGATGATATGCTTATTGTTGGCCAAAATGTTTCTAGGATTTCAAGATTGAAACAAGAGTTAAGCAAGTCCTTTGATATGAAAGACTTGGGGCCAGCAAAGAAGATTCTTGGAATAAATATTTCAAGAGATAGGAAAGCAAGAAAATTGTGGCTTTCTCAAGAGAAATACATTGAGAAGGTTCTTGAGAGATTCAACATGGAGAAGGCTAAATTTGTTAGTACTCCACTGGTAGCAAACATGAAGTTGAGTGTGAAACAGAGTCCCTCTACTGATGAAGAATTTGAAGAGATGAAGAATATTCCTTATTCTTCTGTCGTAGGTAGCTTGATGTATGCAATGGTGTGTACAAGACCTGATATAGCTCAAGCAGTTTGTCTAGTGAGCAGATTCCTATCTATTCCGGGGAGAGAGCATTGGAATGCAGTTAAGTGGATTTTGAGATATCTTCGTGGTACTTCAGGTTTGAAGATTTGTTTTGGTGGTGGGGAATCAGTTCTCACTGCTTTCACTGATTCAGACATGGCTGGAGATATTGATACCTTGAGATCTACTTCAGGTTACTTGGCTACTTTTGCAGGGGGAGCTGTTTCTTGGCAATCTAGATTGCAGAAATGTGTTGCTTTATCAACAACTAAAGCTGAGTTCATTGCAGCTACTGAAGCTTGCAAGGAGTTGTTGTATTTGAAGAGGTTCTTGAATGAACTTGGTTTTTCTCAAGAAAGGTATGTTCTGCTTTGTGATAGTCAAAGTGCAATTCATCTTGGTAAGCATCCTACTTTTCATTCTAAGTCTAAACACATAAATGTGAGGTATCATTGGATACGTGATGTGTTGGATGAAAAGCTGATAGAACTTGAAAAAGTCCATACTGATGATAATGGAGCTGATATGATGACGAAGGTGTTACCAAGATGCAAGTTTGAAGTTTGTTGTGCCATTGCTGGGATGGCAATTTCCTCATAGTCGGGAGGGGGGAGATTTGTTGGGGTGGGCTCCCAACTATGTATTTTTATAGAAGCCCAAATTGCTAGAAATTTGCAAGTTTGCTGAAGTATGTTTGCTGAAGCAAGTTTGCTGTGTGCTGATGCTGAATGCTGGTTGCTGCTGCAGAATGCTAGCTGCTGAATGCTGAGTACTGGCTGCTGAATGCTGGATGCTGAGTGCTGAGTGCTGCGTACTGGATGCTGAGTGCTGAGTGCTGCGTACTGGATGCTGGAATGCTGTTGACTTTCTGCATCCACTGACATTGGGAGAAGAGAAAGTTGTTGCAGTTCCCAATGTAATTTATTGTAGCTTCTTTAGGAAGTTTCTTTTCAGCAACTTAAGTAGATTATTCTCTGCAACTTAAGAGAATAACAGAGAGTGAGAAAAGTGAGGAGAAAAAAGGAAGATTTTTTCTTGGATCCTAGTGCCTTCGTAAAATTGTAAAGGACTAGAATCAAGATTAGAGTCGGGTAGAACTCTTGTACTCCTCCCTTTTTGTGATAGTGGATTTCTTGGTGGACCGTATGGTCTCGTGGTTTTTATCTCTTCATTTTGAAGAGAGTTTTCCACGTTAAAATTGGTGTGTTCTTATTTCTTTCTTTTATCCCCAATTTTCTTAATTTATTGGGCTAGAATTTTCATGCTCCTGTCAGATTCTAGTAAATCGGGAAGGTGTTGGTTTCTGCTTCCGCTTGCTTGCCCGTTTGGTATTTCCATTTGCTGACCACTTTCCCAACACAACTTTCGGCATTCCCAATTCCAAGAATTCAAATTTCAAACATGAAAATGGCTCAAAAATAATCAATAAATACCTCTGTATGCACTCCGCAGTGCCATCCAGTAACTCCCAATCCAATCTCCCATTCTTCCTCTGTACAAAAGAAAATCGAACTAACTAATCCCATGGCTAACCCATACAATCGTTGAATCAGACTGCACATGGGTAGCAAAATCTGAAAGAAACAAGAAGTGGATGTCAAGGCCGCACACAACAGCCACGAGGCCCACGACGCAAACAAAAGTTTCCTGGAATACGCCTCATGTGCAGCCATTCCAAGCTGTGCGACTGCGAATCATTGGAAAATATATCGAGTTTATCGATTCAGGCAAGCGTTTATCTAATTTCGTATAACTTCAACTCGCCAAGGTTTATGTACATCTCACAGCTACCATGTACGGATCATTTGCCGGTCAAGCGGTGACCTCTCCCAACACTAAAGGGGCGGCTGGAAGCAGCTCATCGTGAGGTCTTTCGAGGCTGCTCTCATAAAGGAGATGTCGAAGCGACGGGGTGATTAGAAGGTTTGATCAGCGTGACACACGTATCCAGAATGGAATCTCAAGCGGCGGAGAAAATTACCAAAATGACCGCAACCCTAGGGATGTGGACAAACCTTAAAAAAAAACCTACTATGTGGACAAAACTAACCATTTCGAATGTGTCAGATTCGAACCCTCTAAAAATTGTGAATATTTTATTGGTTCGAATTTGACACACTCGAACCATTTAATTTTATAATATTATATTATTATTATTATTTATATTAAAATATTAATCTTTATTTTTATAACCTTTTTACCTATTTTTTTTCTTCATGCACGAATGAATGATTCATAATAATAATTCTTCAACTAAAACCAAACTAATATAACGAGTTCGAATGTGTCAGATTCGAACCATTATAATATTTCATGAATTTCATACAGTTCGAATTTGACAAATTCAAACCCTATATTTATTTATAATATTATATTATTATTTATATTAAAATTATTTATTTGAATTCAACAAATTCGAATTCAAATTTTCATTTCATTCATTCGAATTCAACCAATTCGAATTCAATTATTTTAATCAAACCACTTTTTAATTAATTTTTTATTGATTTAAAATTTATTATTACTGTTTGTTAAAAATGTTAATGTAATTATAATATTTATTATTATATATTAATACTATTACTATTATTATTTAAATGGAATCCTTTAATTTAAATCTCTTCAAATTACAATTCAAGGAAATTATTCCGAAATAATCGAGATTATTGTTGTTCTTAAATTATCATTGTTTTTTATTATTAAGTTTTTATTATTGTAAACTAATGCATTATACAATCTAAACATTACACAAATTATTACAATTCATGTAGGAGGTTTCCCTTATGAAATGTAATAAATCATATAGGAAGTTTGTATAGAATAGTTGATTGGTGTAGAAGTAGTATTTTACAATCTGTTAGGAATTTAAGTTCGAAATTCCTTCACCTTTTTATGCTTTGATATGTCAAACATGCAAATATATATAAAAAGGAAGTGTCTCTAGATTATTTGAGCCTTTGAATATTTGAGCTGTATAAATAACTTTATCAATTATTATTTTTGTCTTGTAGTTGTAGGGTGCAGGCTATCATTGCTTTGATTTGACAGAATACCTCGATTTCGATAAAATTATTTGTAGGTGTGGTTTGTGTGAGTAATCGAATTTCCAGCAACAATAAATTCGAATGTTCGAAATTTAATCTATTTCAACTAATATACTTATATTTCAACTATAATTCATACTTATACTTATACTTCAACTATAATTCATACTTATACTTAGGGGGCGTTTGGTTGGTGGGTTTCGGAATGAGGGAATGGAATGATTCTGAAACCCACTTTTTGGTTAAAGGGTATGGGAATGAAAATATGGGAATGATTCCCAAATACTTGGGAATCACCAAAACCCTCCAAAATGGCGGGTTTTCATTTTCATTCTCATATATTATTACCAAAATTATTTATTTCATATTATTTTATAATTATTTTCTTATTTATTTATTTTTATAATATTAATCTAAAATATTTTGATAATTATATTATTTTATAATATTATATATTATTCTTTTTAATATATTAATATAATAATATTATTATATTAATTATTTATTTTTATCTTAATTTTATATTTTTATAAAATAAATAAGAATATAAATATATTATTTATTTTTTTTAATATGATTATATTTTCTTAATTTTTATTATTAAATTAATCATTTATTTCTTATTTTTATTTCATTTTATTTATAATTATTTTCTGATTTATTTACTTTTTCTTTTTTCTTTTTTTAATGTTTTTCATAATTATATTATTTATAATAATTATATATTATTCTTTTTATATATTATTATAATAATAATATTATTATTATAAATTCAATCATTTATTTTTTATCTTTATTTTATATTTTATAAAACAAATAATAAGATAAATAGATTATTTATTTGTTTTAATATGATTTTATTTTGTTATTTTTTATTGTTAAATTAATTATTATTTGTATAACAATTTAATTATATTATAAACATATAAACTTAAAAAATAAATCATCAGAATTGAAAAATGATTCCAAAACTCATCTAGTAAACCAAACATCAGAATTGGGAATGATTCCCAAAAATCAAACCCATACTCATTCCCTCTACTATCAACTAATATACTTATAATTCAACTATAATTCATACTTATACTTATACTTCAACTATAATTCATACTTATACTTATATTTCAACTAATATACTTATAATTCAACTATAATTCATACTTATATTTATACTTCAACTATAATTCATACGCATACTTATATTTCTTCTATTTTCTTTTATTTTCCTTTATTTCTTCAAAGTCTTCTTTTATTTTCTCTTTTTATTTCAATTTTCTTTTATTTTATTATATTTCTTCTATTTTCCTCCATTTTCCTTTATTTCTTCAAAGTTCTTTTATTTTGAACTTATTTTATTTTCTCTTTAATATGTTCGCATGTTTCAGAGAATACCCTTCCGATAATATTTAATTTAATTACCCAAAAGTTTCGATTCTGCCAATTCGAACCATTTTTTATAATATTTAATTTATTTACATAAATACATTTTGAATATTAATTATATTACGCGCAAAATTCGAGTGCTCGTGCATATTTTCGAGCAATCGAATTTTTGAAAGATAAAAAATTTGAGTGCTCGAAAATATACACTAGCACTCAAATTTTGCGCGTAACAAAATTCGTGTGCTCGTGTATATTCCCGAACTTATCGATTTCAATAAAAAAATATTATTTTTTCATTCGAATTCACAGTTCCAATATTTATAATTATTTATGTTTCGAAATTAAGACATTCGAACTAATTCTTTTTATATTATTATTTTATTTGTTTTATCACAATATTGTTTTTTTAATATTTCTGTACTTCCTTTTGCTCTTCCTTCGGTTTGCGTTTATTAATATTTTTATTATTATCTAGGAGTAGGATTGTAGCCTACAATATTACATTTTTAAAAATCAAGAACAAATATTAAAGGAATAAAATGCATAATAAAATTAAAAAATAGCAATTTCAAATTCCTAGAATACACACTAAATAAAGAAATTTAAAAGAAATGGTTTCGAATTCCTGAAATTCAAACCATTTAAATGATATAATAAAAAATAAAGATAAGATGGGTTCGAA
>JAPKLW010008716.1:0-12943 GCA_026898455.1 Plectranthus barbatus | reverse complement strand
ATGAGTCCAAGCTCTCATTCTGTTCTTGATTCTCTGGCGTATGCTGATTACAACTGAGTCCAAGTTCTCAGTTGTGGTGTTTCTCGACTAGTGGTGTCTACCAACCACAGATGATATCTACTGGCGGACTTTATCCCTCAATTGTCCAAGGAAATGAGTCCCAGCTCTCATTTCATCTTGCCAGCTTTTATCTTCTGCTGAAGCGAAATTGGGTCCCAGCTGCCACCTTCTAGCAGTGTTGAAGAAATGGATCCACTTCCAGTTGCCAGCAGATAACTGGTGGTCATTCCCACGACTGGCGAAAATTGAGTCCAAGCTCTCAATTTGGTTAAGGTCGCTAGTCTGATCATCAAGTGGTATCAGTTGCTAACTGATGAGCTTGCCAGCAGGACGTGCTACCAGCAAGTGGTTGATTTCTCAAGTGGTCTCAGTTGCTAACTGATGATGTATATCTACAAGGTGGTATCAGCTGCTAACTGAAGAAATTATCATCAAGTGGAGAAATGGCTCTTCAATAAGTGGTATCAGTTGCTAACTGATGAGTTTGCCAGCAGAATGTATTATAAGCATGTGGTATCAGTTGCCAACTGATGAAGAGGCCAACCAGTTAGGGGGAAGTATGCGACTGGCGTATGCTGGTGATGCCCAGCCAAGCCAGCTGTCGCAGAAATGGCGGGATCGTTCGAATCCGATGGCGTATGCGGATCTCCGAATTTAATGCCACATTTAATGTGCACAGTGGCTGCGGAGTCCGACGTTTGGTTTCCACCAACTGCAGCGCACCACGTCAGCACCACGTCGTGCAGCACGTCAGCACGACCACGCCCGTCAACACAGGGAATCGGGCCTGCTGATGACCGTAGATCTCCGCGTGCTGAGCGTTGATCCTGGTCGTAGATTCCTGCATGGACTCGAGTATAAATACTCGAGGTCCCTCACCGGAGAAACCTTTTACGATCCTTCACATTTTTTCCAGCCCTAATCTCTCTCATTCTCTCTCAAAATTCTTAAGTTTCCTGAGATTATGGCTTCATCTTCACGCCCCCCAACTGATAATCCCCCGGAAGACAACCCACCTTCCACATCTTCATCGTCTGGTGAGCCCAGACTACCAGTTGCCGAGCAGCACATGCCGACGTACACCGGCATTGTGAAGATTGAGGATATTGACTATACTTATCCGTTCGTGCGACTTGTTGCCCTGAACAAGCCGGCAACCCGTGATCGGTTGTCAAATGCCCAAGTCAGAGCCGCACAAGTTCAAAAGGAGAAGATCCTCAACGAAAAACTGGCCAGAAAGAACCATGGGGAGGAGCTGATCGAGATGATCGATCATGAAGGCCTCCGACAGTATCTGACGGCGGCGCCCCAGACTTTCCATCCGCACCTGGTGGCGGAGTTCTACGCACGGGCGGTGATCGCCGACGGCGGACGGTCCTTCACCACTTCGGTGTTTGGACACCTGATCACCGTCTCCCCCGAGTACCTCGCCGAGATGTTCGGGCTAAGGAACGAAGGCGAGGATGTGGCTACCTACCTTCAGAACAACACCGTCGAGTTCCAGAAGCGCTGGACCCAGTGGAAGAAGGCGGAGGTGACCACCTTCCGGACTGGAATGAGAAAGTCCGAGATGGACGAGTTTTGGCAGATGGTGTGCGACATAGTCGTACGAATGCTGCAGTGCGAAGTGGGGTCGTACGCAGAGCTGAGCATCTGGAAGTTCTCCGTGATGAGTGCCCTTGCTGACGGGATTCAAGGGAACTGGGCCGAATTCCTTTACGGTCGGCTCCTGGAACACGTCGGCAGGAACATCGACGTTCCGACTGAAGGGAGGTTTGCCCATTCCGTATCCTTTGGGCTTCGTATCAGCCGCCTACTGGAGATGGAGTTGGGTGATGAGGTGGACCAGGGTGAGCAATTGGTCAGTTCGGACTTCATCCCACCGACCAAGGAGCAAGCCAAACTCCCCCGCCCAGACTACAAGAAGCCCAGGAGGCTGAAGGGGAAGACCTCAGTGAACCCTTCTGAGGGTGTCTCTGAGGAAGATGAGGTGGATGAGGGCGAGCAACTGCCAGTTATGGCTCGCCCGCTGACTGAAGAAGAAAGGGCTGCGCTCAAGCGCCAGCGAGAGACTGAGCGTCTCTTCGTCCAGCTGGGAGATGCAGTGGAAGCGGCCACTGGCATCCATCCCCGGGACATCCGCATCGTCCCTACTGACGAGCCATCCCAGAAGAAGCCCAAAAGACCCAAGAAGCATCAGCATCAGCAGCCACATCAGGCACTGGTTCTTGGTCCAGCTCCAAGGAACATATTGGGACAGACCCAGGAGGAGCAGCTGGAGATTATGACCAGGAAGAGGAAGAGGATCCTCACCCTGGGTGAGCAGATAACGAAGAAGGCCAAGAAGGAGAGAAGTGCCTCTACAGTGAGGAAGAAGCAAGCTGAGGCCAGGCTGAAGGCGTTGAAGGCCCAGCAGGAGCTGGAAGCTGAACTGGCCGCTCGTGACGAGCGCTTTGCCAAGATTAAGGCAGAGCATGAAGCCAGGCGCCAGGCGCCAGGAGGAGCTGGCTGAACAGCTGAGGCTGGCAAGCAAGGGCAAAGGAAAGGCTGATGAAAGTCCAAGTGCCAGCCCACCAGCTTCCCCACCACCAGGCGAGATTTTACCAGAAGATACATATCAGCGCCTGCTGGTGATGGGAGTCGACGAGGACATCATGTCCATAGTCGAGCACTACCAGCCGGATGAGGAAGAGGCTGGGAGCCCGATGGCTGCGCAAGGGGATGCCAGCGGAAGCGGAGTTGCCGAAGAAGGCCCGCTGGCAGTGCAAGGGGTTGCCAGCGGAGGAGTTGATGAGCGGGCGACCACCCCGGAAAAACTGGCGGAGGAGAAGGAAGAGAAGGAGGCAGAGAAGGAAGAAGAGATGGATGTGGAGACTGGTGCAAGGACTGCTGGGAAGGCTCCCATTGTTATCTCTGATGATTCTGAAGAAGAGGAGCCACCAGTTGTCCAGCACTCCACAATCCAGAGGATGGAGCCAAGGAACCTGTTCCCAGATTTTGCAAAGGAAGGGAAGGCTCAGCTCGGTCGTCAACAGTCCCAAGGAGCCTCAACTTCTGGACGACCAGCGACATCCTCACCAGCACAGCCTCGACGTGCTGATTCGCGACCACGACGTGACATAACCGTCAGCATCCTCAATTACAACGTGGTCGACGCTGATGAATATGAGGAGATGGTCAATGGACCCCATCGGTGGGAGTTACGCGGGGAAGAGGCCTTCGACACCTCTCAAGTGCCTGACTACAGCATTCTCAACATCATTCCCCTCCGCGGGCTCCCCCACCAGTCGGTCTTAGCTTCCCGCATCCAGGACTGGTGCCTGCCCCTGAGGCCGATGGAGTTCTACAACCATACTCTGTATGAGTACGCAGAAAATATCACGGTGGAGGTCGAGGATGCCGTTGATCTCGACATGTTTAATGACTTCCGGTATCTGTGGGTTGTCAACCCGACTCTGTACTGTGAGCTGCGGCGATGGAGGATCTTTGACCGTGTGGAGCGGTATCTCACGGTGGAGAAGCGCTCAGTTCTGTACGCTAGGCTGGGGCTGGAATACTGGAGGAATGAAGAGGCCTGGGCGAATGAATTCATGGATACATTAACTGACGAGCCAGAGCCCTTGTCCCTTAGGTGTGTCCGGCGGCGAGTGCAGAAGATTCTTGATTATCGCCTAAGGACTGGCAGCTCAGGACTCCCGAAGCCAAGGCGTGTCCGAGTGCCCTTTCTCCAGTTCCACCGCACCAGCCGGGGCTTTCAGGTGGTCTACGCTCTCCGAAGGATCCGAATACTGATTGCCCTCCCACCGCTCCTCCTCTACTTTGCCCGTCTGTTCGATATGGCAGCCACTGAGTTGCTAATTGATCATGTGGTGGAGGAGGATCCCTCCCGCAGCAGATGGCTGGTCCCTGCAGTCGCTGGTGCTCCGAATGTTGTGGAGCTGGAGCCCGTTGACTGGGTGGAGGCGGACTTTGCAGAAGATCAAGTCCCACCAGCATCAGCTGAGGTGCTGGTGGAGGAATCAGCTGAGGAGTCAGCGTCAGCAGCAGCAGCAGCACCAGCAGCCGCTGCAGAGCAAGTTGTGGATGGGGCATCTGGCGCTGATATAGTGATGGCTGAAGCTTCATCTGTTGAGCCCCCCACTTCGATGGCCCTGTCAGCAGAGCCTCTTTCCGAAGTCCACCCGCCGGCGCAACTATTGGCTATCATTGACGCCCGGCTGGAGCAGCGTTTTTCCTCCTACCGTACTGAAATGGCGCAGCAAATGGAGACGTTCACCTCTGGGGTGTCCTCCTTTTTGGTGCGGATCCAAGAGGGGGAAAGGGCGCGAGCAGCTGCTGAGGAGGAGAGAGCTCGGCTCGCTGAAGAGGAAAGAAGTCTTGCGGAGCAAGAACGCCGGATTGCTGCTGAGGAACGCCGGATTGCTGCTGAGGAGCGCTTGAAGAGAGAACAAGACATGGCCGCCTTAACTGAGATCCTGAGGAGCCTTACCAGCAAATCTCAATCTCCTGGATCATCCTCTAAGCTTGGAATTTGTAATACTTTTCTGATGTTCCACCAAATCTTTATCTTAAATTGATCGATGAAATTCCCTTGCATGTTATCCTTGACATGAACTTGCCCTGGAATCTGAACTTTTCTCAAGAAGTTTTCAAAACATATTTAATTACTTGCTTTAATTTAATTTTCTTGCAAAAATTAGTTTTACATTCCAAAACCCTTTCAAAATTCTGTTTACTTGGACAACAAACCGAAAACAAATGGTTCAGTATATGAGGTGTTCGATATTACAATCTCCGTGGGATCGATAATATTAACTTGTCACTACACTATAAAAAATCATTATAAAAAAAATAGTGATCAGTGAGCCTGACACTAGATTCTTCCGGATGTCCGGGACATGCAGCACATCCTTCAAGGTAAGGTCCTTTCCGCTTGTAAGCTTGAGGACCACGTTTCCAACACCAGCCACATCAGACGAGGCTTGGTTGCCCATGTGGAGCTTTCTTCCTTCAACAGCTTTGTAGGAAGAGAAGACATTCCTTTCGGATGCTACGTGACAAGTTGCACCCATATCCACGAACCATTCCCTTGGGTTGTCCACATGATGGACTTCAGAGACAACTGCACACAAATCATCTTCCCAATCATTATCGGGTTCGACATTATGGTTATACATCTTACCCTTGCCCTTGTCGTTAGCTTTGGGCTTCTTGCACTGGTTAGCCATGTGGCCAGGCTTGCCACAGTTGTAGCAGTCACCCTTGAACTTAGGCTCTTTGATCACAATGCCTTTGTTCGATTGGGTAGGCCTTGATTGGGTAGGCCTCTTGCGCTTCTTCGATGGACCACCACGTTCCATCAAATTAGCCTTAGCCTCCACAGACCTTAGTCTTGGATCGGGCCTTCGATTGTCTTCTTCAATCCGAAGTTTGACAATCAAATCTTCAAGAGTCATCGCCTTTTGCTTATGCTTAAGGTAACTCTTGAAGTCCTTCCAAGAAGGGGGCAGCTTTTTATGACCGCAGCCACATTAAAAGCATCGGGAAGCAACATCCCTTCGGCTTGAACATTGTGCAAGATCAACTGAAACTCTTGCACTTGTTCTACAATCGACCTATTGTCTACCATCTGGTACGACAAATACTTCGCCACGGCGTACTTTTTAGTACCCGCGTCCTCTGTTTGGTACTTTTTCTCTAGCATTTCCCACAGTTCTTTTGTGGTAGTTACATTCACGTACACCGCATACAAGGGATCTACTAAAGCATTTAAAATAAAATTTTGACATAAGAAATCCCCATGGCACCAGTTGTCGAAGGCGACCCGCTTCTGGCGGTCCGGCTCATCATCAGCGCACTCGGGCTTGTCTTCCTTCAAGTAGTTGGCAAGCCCCAACGTGGTAAGGTAGAACAGCATCTTCTGCCTCCAAGTCTTGAAATCAGCGCCAGTGAACTTGGAGGGTTTCTCCGCTTGAGCATTGGGAGGAAGGCGCGGAGCAGACGGATCGTAACCGGGCACACCACCGGTGTTGTTGTTGTTGTTGTTGTTGTTGTTGTCACCAACATTCCCTGGTGCAGACATCTTGATTTTATTTTAATTGTCTTGCGATTGTTGAATAGTGTAAGAACTGAATACAAGATGAAGTAGTAGGACAGAACAACACTGCAGAAATGAAACAAATTGAAAGATCAAACTTAGCAGCCGAGTCGAGAGGATCTCTTCCCGCAAGACAATTACGCCACCGTAGTGCTCGGTTCTTAGTGGATTGTCCCCAAAGGTAAAATGGCTTCGTCTCGGTCGAGGCAGCACTGCAGTCGATAGAGCTCCAGCGAACTGGAGTGAAGCAGGGCAGAGTTGGCAAGTGGAAAATTCAGGTGAAAAGCAACAAAACTTCTCAGGTGAAAAGCAACAAAACCAAGTGAAAAGCAGCAAGCTAAATTTGGAAGTGATGATGTATGCTCCTGAGGATGCCTATTTATAGGCAGTCCACCACCTGGGGAGCGTGCTGGAGACTTGAAGACCGACGGCGGTTACACGCGTGTCTCCCGGATCAGACGGTTATGGCGCGCACGTCTCGGGGAACGTGCTGATTGAATTTCAGCACGTTTCTGTAACCCCCGCAGACACGTCATGTGCTGACATGCTCGCCATGTCACGCACACGTGTGCTCCAACTGTACGACTGAGCCACACAAACGTGCCCAGTCAGCCCGTTGAGTCGCCAAAAAGTTAAGGAACTTTCGGGACAAGCCCAAACCCGAAGCCCGAGGCCCAAAGACCACCCAAAGACCAATTGCCAAGATCCACGTCCACGTCCACGATGAGGACCGGGGCTCGGGGCACGGGCGCGGGCGCTCGGCGCTCGGCCTGCGGCCTCGCTGAGGCCGAAGGCCGAGGCGAGGCGGGGCGGCGCGCGTAGGAGCACGGGGCTGTCATACGACACCCTTATTGCACACTTGTTAGCTATAGTTCTTTCCTTTAGCTAGATCCTCTGTTTGTGTTCTCTTTGATCATGTTAGAGCATCACTTTTTTAGTTCACCGAAAATATATCGGCCTGTCCAACGTATCCTGGGAACCAATCACCCATACGGGATTAATTTAATTTAAGGAAACTGTGATATCCACAGACCTCAAATTTTTTAATCATTGTTACTGTTGGGAAATCTGGCTGTTTTCCTTCCACAGGGGTGCACGAATTACAAGGCATTATTGCTAGAGCCTAAAGGGGGAAATTGTTAGATATTAGCCTTGGTGTTTTGGTGGATCAAATCCTAAGTCCAACCAGCGTCAGTTGTCTCTAGAATAGCTCTAGTCTCAAATGTAAAGTCCTGTATAGGTGTTTTGAGTTGTAAGTCGCAGCTGATCAAGACTCATGCTGGCTACTGTTCACCAGCATGAGATGTGCTTACCAGTTGAGGGATGCCTCACCAGCAAGCGACTGACCAAGACTCATGCTGATACTGTTCATCAGCATAGAGTTGAGCTATCGACTGGCTACTGTTCACCAGTGGGAAGATTTCATCAGCAGGAGGCTGACAGATCTACCAGCAGAATATGTGTTCTGGTTGACACTATTCACCAGCGGTGAAGCCACCAGTCACGGGAGAATTCAAGAGATAACATCAGACGAATTGGTAGACCTTGATTGTGCTAAGGCAAGTCACCAGCAGAGACTGCCAGCACAAGATCACCAGCATGATCTGCCAGTCGAAGGTTATCATCAGAATTGAAGATTCGCTCTCCCGAAGACATAGAGACAAAGAGAAGATTCGTCTGAGGAATGTGCTGACAAAGAAGGACTTTAAGGACGGCTAACTTAAAGTCTAATCAGCTCAAGACTCCAGTTCTTGATTCCCTACTGACGAATAGTGCCGTTCTGATACAAAGAGATCTGTGTCAGATAAAGCGGTCGCAGGCATGGCGCTTTCCTGAAAATGCTACCTGCAGCCGTCTGAAGTACATCTGGAGTCAGAAGACCATTCCGGATGTGTGCAACGGCTAGTATTTGAATCTGAATCTCACGTCTATAAATACGTGAGATCCAACAGCATTCAATACTCTTGACCTACCGAAAGCTCAAACGCATTCATATCAGCGAATAAGCAATCTTTCGAGGCTTTTCTTAAAGCTACTCCGTGTGTCAATCATTTGAACACGAGACTCCAAGCTTCTAGCTTGTGAGTTATTGATCTCATTTGGTGTTCTTTCTCATTCCGAGGAAGAACATAGCAGCTCTTGAGCCAGCCAGCTCCAGAGTTATTACGGGCAGTTTTGCCGCCAGCAAGAGTCAAGTTCTTGGGAGAACTCAACACCCAATCAGTCGGAGGAGGAGGTTGAAGTGACGTGCTCGCACTCCATCCATCTGACGAGAGTTGAAGAAGGACAAGGGCCGGGAGCGGTTGATCCAGTGGACTGGTAGACAAGGCATCTACCAGCTGGAAATAGATCGTAGGAAATCTTGTACCGGATTACTCTTTTTAGTGAATTTCCAGTGCTTCGACTGGAGAGTGGACGTAGATCAGTTGATCGAACCACTATAAAATATCCTTGTCATTTACTGCTTTCAGCATTTACTTACTGATTTAAAACCCAGCACCCAAGTGCTGGAGTATAACTGAAACCAGTTTATAACTGTGCAAACTCGACTCTAAAATTTTCTAAGTCCTGAGTCATCAGCTGACCAGCCAGTTGCCAGTCAGCTGAATACTCAGTTACCAGTTGACTTACCAGCTGACAAGGTCCCAGTCAGCTGTGTAACCAGCAGAGTGCAAGAAACGAACTTACGTATTTTCCGCTGCCAAAGTATACCCTGATATCCGGGACCAACAAGTGGTATCAGAGCGGACGGTTCTTACAGACCGTTCGTTTCTGTGTCGCTTAGGACCGTGATCCACGTTTCCTTGCACTCCTGTTTGTTTGTCTGTTTGTCTAGCTCAGGTACTTCAAGATGAATATCCCAAAGCTAATGGACTACAAGACGGAGAAGCACTCTACATGGCGAAAGAGGACGCTTATCTCCCTGAAGAGCATCCATCCAGACATGAAAGATGTACTGGAGACAGGGCCAATAGAGATCACCAAGATTCAGCATCAGCTGGGAGATCGTCCAGCTGCGGTGGTCCCAAAGCCCCAAGATGAATGGAATGCTGAGGACAGAAAGCGGAATCAGCTGGATTCCATTGCACATGAGCTGATCCTTGCGTGCCTTCCAGAATCGCTGATGGAGGACGCACTGCAGTTTGATACTGCTAAGGGAGTATGGGATTTTCTTGATAGTTTATGTCAAGAAACTGACCAAATGAAACGCAACAAATTGCAGGTTGCGGTGGATAAATATGAGTCCTTCCAGATGCTGACTGGAGAAACCATCAAGGAGATGGAGGCGAGATTCAACGCCATTGTCAGCGAGCTGAAGTCTCTGGGCAGGGAGTACGAAAATGATGATCTTAACTCGAAGATCCTGTCCAAGATGCCGAAGGAGGATTGGTTTGTGAAAACCACCGCACTAAAGGAGAAAGATTTATCCAAACTAACTCCTAAAGAAGTGTTTGCTCAGTTGCAGGCACATGAATGGGATATCCAGATGGTGAATAAAAACGAGGCTATCAGGAATGTTGGATCCCCCAGCGTTAAGGCTCAGGACGAAGCTTACTTCGTCAAGAAGGACTTCAAGCGGATGCCCAAGAAGCCCTTCCATGCTGACAGGCCTGCTGGGCAGACCAACCAGCCGAAGGAGATCCCATCCACGTCAGGATCTTACTCCAAAAGTGGCGAGAGCTCTATCGCTGAACTTGAGCAGCAAATGAAACGACTGGCCGTCCTACTGGAAAAGGCTAAGTCAAAGCAGGGAGTCTCTTCAAGCTCAACTGACGGGAAATTCGTCAAAAGAGCTCCTCGTGCTTGCTATCAATGCCAATCCCCTGACCATTTAAAATTTGAATGTCCGCAGGTGGACAAAACTGAGAGGGAACGGCTGAAGAAGCTCTTTGAAGAGCGTGCCTCCAAGGCAGTTGCCAAAGCCATGCTGACAAGGACTGAAGTTCCTGATATCCCCGACCATGATGATGGGGAATACAAGTCAGATGGAGAGTCTGAAGAAGAAGCTCTTCTGGCATTCATGGCTGCTCTAGGAGAAGTGTCAGCTGAAGAAGATGCTGACAAGGAAGAACATCTGGCATTGACTGCTGATGATGAGGTACAATCAGATCCTCAATTGCATATCATGCCTGTTCAAATCATAGACGATTCTGAGTCGCATTGCTCCGACTCAGAAGATGTCACTTTAGATGTTCTTCAGCATGAGTTTTTAAAATTTTATGAAATGAAAAATGTTTTAGCTGGCGAAAACACTTCGCTGAAAAATCAAGTTTCCATTTTGACCAGTGAGATTGAAAAATCTAGGTCACTCAGCGAAGAGCTAGAAACTTTGAAAAAGGCTCATTTCGACTTGCTCCAAGATTTTCAAAGTACAAAAACTGAGCGAGATAACCTTCACAGTCTCGTTCTGGAGCAAGAAAATAAAATCAATTTTCTAAACAAGGGCTCTAAGGATTTAGAGGCAGCTCTAAGTCATTGGAGAAAACCTTATGATAAATCCGGGTTGGGATTTACAAATGATTCGAGCATAAACCAACCCAATGCTGGTAAGGGTAAGGGCAGAATGGTAAATGAGTCAGCACCAGCTGGTGCTGCCAGCATACCTCGTATGGCTGATCAGCAAAGGAATCATCAGCCCAGATATAGAGGTGAGTCATCACGACAACAACCTCGACTGGCAAATTCCTCTGCTGACAGGACGCCAGCACACCCTAAGAAGCTGACTAAGCCAAAATATTCCAAGGCAAGGAAGTCAGCACCAGCAGCCAGTGGAACCCGACAGCCAGCACCAGCTGTCCAGAGGTTCCACACACAACCTTATAAGTATGCCAGTTGCCAGCATACTTACAAGGGGTCCCACTCTCAGCAGAATACTGAGAGAAGGACAATTCCCGATAGGAGGAATACCTATCGGAGGCCTGAGCCCAATCAAATGTTTTCATCAAGGGCTAGGAAGGCTAACCACCGTGGTCCACAGTTCCAAAGACCACCAAGGCAGCACAAGCGGTCGGAAAGAAATTTCCGATCTCCTCAGAAGAAGAATACTTCTAGAGGAACTGCACACACAGCCACACCTTCCAAAAACAATTCCATGCATTATTTTAAGAGGAAGGGAAAGGCCATGAGTGATGTCAGCAAGGGTAACACTGAGCTGAAGATTACTCAAATCTGGATTCCGAAAGGAATGTTCCAGAGATCTAACCCTGCAGGACCCGCTGATGATCGGGGACCTAAATGATTTCATTTTTCTTGCAGGAACAGGATCATGCGTATCAGCTTCAGAGGTCGAGCGAGTGGATCATTGACAGTGGTTGCTCCGCTCATATGACTGGTGAGGAGTTCTTGTTTTCGGAGCTCACCAAGGTCAGAGGACCTCCAGTTATTTTTGGTGATAACTCCAAGGGCAGAGTTATCAGCAAGGGATGCATAGAGAAGGATGATGTGCGTATTGTCAACGTGTCCCTTGTTACCAACCTGAAGCACAACCTCCTGAGCATCAGCCAGCTGTGCGACAATGGTTACACCATTGTGTTTGACAAATCCGGGTGCCAGATCAAGAATGAAGAATCTGGCGAGACCAAGCTGAAAGGTGTCCGCAAAGGAGGGTTGTATGTCGTTGACTGGCAAAGCGGGAAGACTGATACATGCTTTGTTGCCACCAGTTCCATGGAGACCAACTGGCTGTGGCACAAAAGGTTAAGTCATTTGAATTTCAAAACTATTAATTATCTAACCAAGCATGATCTTGTAGATGGTCTTCCCAAGGGCGGGTTCAAGAAGGAAGGGATTTGCAAGGCCTGCCAGCAAGGCAAACAGACCAAGAAATCCTTCAAGAGCCAGTCGCCAGTTCACCCTAGTACCAGTCAGGTACTCGAGCTGTTACATATGGACCTGTTTGGACCAGTAACGCCGCAAACCATTGGAGGAAGACGATATTCGCTGGTGGTAGTCGATGACTACTCGCGCTATACATGGGTGAAGCTTCTCAGAACAAAGGATGAGGTGAAGGTGATTCTTCCAGAATTGATCATCCAAGCTCAGAAGCAGAGAGATGCTGTTGTGAAGCGAATTCGTTCGGACAATGGGACTGAATTCTGCAATGGTCCGCTGATGGATTTCTGCGCGGAGGCCGGAATCAAGCATGAGAGATCTACTCCAAGGCAACCACAGCAGAATGGACTGGCAGAACGTAGGAACAGGACGCTGAAGGAAGCAGTCCGATCCATGCTGGCTGAGTCTGGTTTGGGTCAGAGTTTCTGGGGAGAGGCGTTGGTGACTGCTTGCTATACTCAGAATAGGAGCGGGATCAACGACAGACTTCAGAAAACTCCCTACGAAGTGTACTTCGGTCGTAAGCCTACTTTAGCTCATCTTCGTGCATTCGGTTCTCCATGTTATATCCATAATAATGGGAAGTCGAACTTAAATGCTTTCTCGCCTAAAGCTGATGAGGGTGTGTTTGTCGGATATGGACACCCCTCTCACAAGGGCTATAGAGTATTTAACAAGACGACCCAGCTTGTGGAAATAACATGCAATGTTGTTTTTGATGAAGCTACTTTAGTGCGCAGGACCTTACGCCAACTGGCTGAAGATGTTCCTGAGGTCAATGATGTCAATGACCAGTTGGGCAGGAATTCTTCCAATGCTCAACCAACTGGTTCGACTAGACCGATGAATGGATCATCTTCACAACCAGTTACCTCAGGTGCCCATCAGCAACCTGAGAGGGTCGGTGATGCAAATGACCTTGCTGAGACCTTACACTCAATCTCCCTGAGTGGA
>JAPKLW010008715.1:2761-12944 GCA_026898455.1 Plectranthus barbatus | reverse complement strand
TCCGATCTCTTGATGGGGATCTGCTTCTGCAACAGTAGACTGCACTCATCATGTATCCTCACAGTCTCGTTCTCCATGAACTGCTTCTTCTCGCTCATCAGTCTTCTGAGGTACTTCATATAACCGGGTATTTCCCTGAGAGCTTCAATAAGAGGAATGTTAATGTTCACTTTTTTAAGATTTTCAACAAAATTTTTGAATTTAGAATCTTCCCTCTTTTTCGCGAATCTCTGTGGAAAGGGCATGGGAGCAACCGGCTCAGTTCTTTTCTCTTTCTCTCTTTCCTTCTCGCTCTGCTTTGCCTTCTGTTTCGACCAGGATGCATCTATCTCGGCCGTCCCGCTCTCCATCTGCCCCGACCGTGTCTGGCTTGTCTCGGCCGGGCTGGCATCTTCTGTCTCGGCCAGGCTAGCTTCTGCACCAGCCGTCCTGCGTCCGTCTGTCTTGACCGGGATGGGAGTCATCTCGGCCGAGACAGAGATGTTCTGCTCGTGATTCTCCACCTCTGTTTCACTTTCTCCTCCTTTCGGGTTGCTCGGGCCTTCATATCTCCTTCCAGATCGAAGCGAGATGGCGTTTACTGGCTTTGCCTTTGCTGGGTTTGTCTCTGTTGTGCTCGGCAGTTGCCCCGGCTTATGCTGATTTCCCAAGGTAGCGGCAATCTGACTCAACTGGGTGTCCATCATCTGCAGATGCTTTGTCATCAGTTCCATGTGATTTGCCATCCCTTTAACTTCGTTCTTCACTTTGCCAAATCTATTGTCCGAGCTCTTAATGAACTTCTCCAATGTCTCCTCCAACACGGACTTCTTTTTCTCCACAATTTCACCTCCAGTACCTATATCAAACTCAGGGGGAGGGTGTTCTGCAGCAGTGGAGTTAGCATATGAAAAACCAAGGTGAGATCGCCCATGGTTGTACTGATACCCCTGATTACCTCGGTAGTTATTGTGATAACCACCCCCAATATAGTTTACCTCAGAATTTGCAGCTCCAGATGAACTGCCAGCTCCCCGGTTGATGTAGTCAGCTTCCACCGGAACAATCGCCATGCTTGGCTCAGTAGTAATGGCAACAACCTTTGTAGTCCCCAGCTTCTCAATTTCCTCTCGGAGCTTCTTCACCTCTGCGACCACATCGAACTCCGGCTTGGCTTCCACTGCTTTGACTGGATTCTGTCTCTCAGTTGGCCACTGATGGCTGTTCAGTGCCATGTCTGCCAGAAGTCTCATACTCTCTGCTCCACTTTTCTTCATCGGGATCCCCCCAGCAGATGCATCCACCAATTCCTTCATGTGAGGATTCAGACCTTCATAGAAGTGGCAGACCTGCATCTCGAGATCAATTCCATGTCCAGGACAGAGTCGCGGGAGTTCCTTGTACCTCTTCCAGGCTTCATGCAGGGATTCATCATACAACTGCTTGAATGTGGTGATGGCAGCTTTCCTTTTCAGCAACAGGCTCGGTGGGAAGTAGTTGGTGAGGAATGATGCTCGCAGCTCCTCCCATGTCCCAATTTGGCTTTTATCAAGCCCAGCATACCAAGACCGCACCTCGTCTCTGAGTGAGAACGAGAACAGTCTCATCCTGATGACGTCTTGGGGGACTCCATTCTGCTTTATCGTGTCGCACACCTCTATGAATTGGTTGAGGTGGGCATACAGATCCTCTACGGCTCTCCCCCCAAACTGGTTCTGCTGCACCATCTGTATCAGCCCTGTGCGCAGCTCAAAATTGTTGGCGTTGATGCCAACCCTGAATCCTGCTTCCTCCTGCTGTGGTAAAAATCGGTCTAGAATAGACCTCTGTGGCACCATGACCTGCCTTTCATTCAGTTCCGCCAATCTTGCGGCTTGCTCGGCTTGGGTAGCTTGGGCTACAAGAAGTTGCGCCCTCAGTTGTTGCACCTCATTCACAAACTGCCTCTGCTCCTCTGGTGTCATGTTCTGCAGAGGGGCTTCTTGATTCGCTTCCATCTCGAAGTTCAGTCTTTTTCCTCTCTTTCTAATGTTTCTGCAGGTTGCTTCGATTTCTGGTATGAAAGGTTCAAGTGCCTTTCCTTTGTTCTTCGTGCTCATGCACCTGCACAGAAAACGAGGAAGAAATCAGTCTGTCCCGGCCATTTTGGACTTTATCTCGGCCAGGATTGTGGTTTTCGTCTCGGCCGGTTTGTGACTCAACTCGGCCGGGATGGAGAATTCGTCTCGACCGTGGTGGGACTCACCTCGGCCGATACAGACGCGACTAAGAAAAACTCACGCGAATGGAAAACACAGCGACAGACCCCAAAAAAAAGTAAAATAATACTAACTCGAAAATAAAAAGAAAGAGTACAACCCAATCCAGAAGTTCTTCAACTTTCCAGTAATGAATCGCCGTCTGACTATCCCCGGCAAAGGCGCCAATTTGATCGATGCTAAATCTGCATACAAATGATAGCATAGGACAAATAAATTTATAGTCAACCCAAGGGTTGGTCGATCCCACAGGGATAGTGCAACGAGGGAAAATCATGTACTGGATATGGTTTTCAGATCTTTTGTTTGGGCAAATCAATTTTTGGGGTTTTGGGTTTTTCAAAACAAGTAAATAAAAAGGATGGAATTCAAATATTAGAAAGCACAGATTCTAGGGAAATCTACCAAACTGATCAACATGCAAGAAATAAATATTCAAACCCATAAAAGATAATTTTGGTGGAAAATCTATTAATGTGGAATTAATTCCTTGGTCGGGCAATTAAAACCTAAATTACTAATTAGTGATCTATCTCCTCTCGGTCTCAAAATACACCAATTAATCAATTTCATAAAGATCTAGATTTTCCTAAAATTAAAATCTTCTTGGTCGGACAGATAATCAAAAGTATTAAACTCTTACTTCCTATTATCGATTTTCACCTTTCGGTCCTTCAATCAATAACTAAAACCTATTCCAATCTTCATCTCTCGATCCTTCAATTGAAAATAGATTTGAAATAAAATCAAAGAGTTTAAACCAATAAAAGGGTTTGAATTATTGAATCAAAACATGTATCACAGAAGGAGAAACCCTAGAACCTGTTTAGGGTTCTAGCCTAACATATTAAAGATAAACATTGCAGGGAAAAATAAAGATTGCAATAAAAAGTAAAGGTTCAACAAAAAGTAAAGAGGAATTCTAAAGAAAACAGAAAATAAAGGTGTAAAAACTGTAAAGGGGAAAGAAGATAAAAACTAAAAAGAAAGGGTTTCAAAACTAAAGGGGGCTCCTAATTCTGAGCTATTGAAGAGTTTATATAGTAGTAGGGTTGAGGCCTTGGATGCATATCTTCAAAAGGTATGATTTATTGCTTCCATATTGATGTATATCTTATTCCCCAAGCAATTCTCACCCAAAATATGTGAAAATCTCGCCAAATCTCGCCAAACAAGTCTGTCTCGGCCGAGTTGGCCCTTTCCACGGCCGAGATGGAGAATTTGGCCCGGTCGAGATGGCTTTGATTTCGGTCGAAATAGAGACGTTTTCGCCACTTCCGACCCTTTTGCGCAGTCTCACGATTTTGGCCATAACTTTCGCATCCGAACTCCGATTGATCCGATTCCAGTTGCGTTGGAAAGCTAACTCAAAGATCTTTCAAATGCCATTCTCCATTAGCTCAGATTCCAACGGTGGAAGTAGTGACTGTTTCTTTGAACATCTGCTGCTTTCGGTACGGGTTCTCCATTGGATTTGGCCTAAAACCTGCAAAATCTTACCATGGCAAGCATAACACCCTCTAATATATACTCATGCTCAGTTTATTCAAGAAAACGTACTAAAATGCATAAAAGAAAGGAAAAACAATGCGATAAGAGAGTAGAAAAACGAGCTTATCAATGCCTTCCGAGGCAGAGTTGGTGATGACAAAGATCACCAACGCTGGTTTAAAGCAGTTTGTAGCTACCACCCCTCAAAACTATCACGGGGATCTCCTTCGGACGTTCCTCAAGGATTGCATGGCAGAGAAAGATGCAATTTATGGATCCTTCAAGGGAAAGATGGTGCAATGGTCTGCGAAGTCCTTTGCGAGGGACTTCGGACTTCCCAGGGGTCGCTTTCCTGTCCTTACTTACAAGGATGGGGCAGTGGCTCCGGAGTGGACAGCCTGGCGAAAGTGGCGCCATTCTTCAGCGTTTCGCTTCTCTCCAACTCCTGCGGCTATAGATCTTCAGCCTCCATACCGAGACCTTTTCCATGTTGCCAATCACATGATACTGGGTGAAGATCGGAACGACTTCCTTCTGTCCAAGGAAATCTGGCAAGTCATGCTTGCCATGGATGACGAGCAAGATGAGGCCGACTGGGCGAGCCTAATCTTCGAATCTGTCCGAGACAGTGTTCAAATCTACCCTTCAATTCCTCTGCTCAACGGCATGCAGCTTAGCTGGCTGCTGGAGCAGTCATTTCCTGAGTTAGCAGAAGGATCGTCCACCCTCCGTAGCACCGACTTCTACCCTTCTCGCTCTTCTGCAAATTAATATGTACTTTCTGTAGTTTTTGACTGTTCTCCGTCTTCGGATCGTATGTAGTTTGTTTTTGAATGAAATCAAGTAAACTTTTCTACTTTGATCGTCCGTTTATCATAATTCCAATTCAACAATTCTGCTGAGATAGAATTCCTTATAATATGTCTTCACATGATAAGACCTTATGTTGATAATATAGGAATTCTACTAGAATCACCAACTATTCAGCATTTCATCATTTCAAATTTGTATATATCATGACAATGAACACTATCATTCAGCACACCATTTCCTTCAGCATATAAACTCAGCGTTCAGATGACTGTCATAGCATCTAAAGAAAACCAAGAATTCCAAAAATGAGGGAAAATGGCATTTCATTCATCCATGGTCTCATCCAACTCCATAAGACCTAGCTTTATGCATAACTCCTTAAATCTGGTTTCTGGAAGAGGCTTTGTGAAAATATCAGCCACTTGATCTTCCGTGCAAATATATTTGATATTAATATCCTTCTTTTCTTGATGATCACGAATAAAATGATGACGGATATCAATGTGTTTGGTTCTAGAATGATGCACAGGATTTTTAGTAATGCTTATCGCACTATTGTTGTCACAATAGATAGGCACACATTCAGGAGAAATCCCATAATCTTGCAACTGTTGCCTTATCTAGAGAATTTGTGAACAACAGCTAGCAGCCGCCACATACTCTGCTTCAGTGGTAGATGTGGCCACAGAGTGCTGCTTCTTGCTGAACCAACTGATGAGCTTATGTCCAAGAAATTGACATGTACCGCTCGTGCTTTTTCTATCGATCTTGCATCCTCCAAAATATGAATCCGAATATCCACTTAGAGCAAGATTGTCTGCTCTTGGATACCAAATTCCCAGACCTTCTGTGCACTTCAAGTAGCGCACATTCCGCTTAGCAGTGTCTAGATGTGTCTTCTTAGGATTTGCCTGATATCTAGCACACAATCCGACGGTATAAGATATGTCAGGTCTGCTGGCGGTGAGATAGAGAAGTGAACCTATAATTCCTCTGTAAAGAGTAGGATTCACATCGTCTCCTTCTTTCTCAAGTGCGGCTATACACGTCGTACTTATCGGAATTCTCAGACTCTTCGTCTTTTCTAGACAATATTTCGCAATCAAGTTGCGAGTATACTTCTTCTGATGGATGAAAATTCCTCCGCTGGATTGTTGAACTTGCAATCCGAGAAAATATGACATCTTTCCCATCATACTCATCTGGAAATTGCTGGTCATGAGCTCTGAAAATTTGTCACATAATCCTTGATTCCTAGAGCCAAAAATAATATCATCAACGTATATTTGCACCAGCAAAATATTTCCTTCATCTTTAATGCGAAAGAGAGTCTGATCAATCCTCCCTTTCTGAAAACCATTCTTCAGCAAAAATTTGGATAGAGCTCCATACCAAGCCCTCGGTGCTTGTTTCAATCCATAGAGAGCCTTCTTGAGCCTGTACACTTGATTACCATAGAGAGCCTTTTTTAGCCTGTACACTCAACATAGACTTCCTCCTTCAGCTCACCATTTAAAAAGGCACTCTTTACATCCATTTGCATCACGTCGAACTCATGATAAGCAGCGTACGCAAGAAATAAGCGAATGGCCTCCAGCCTTGCTACATGAGCAAACATTTCGTCGTAATCTATCCCTTCGCATTGCCTGTAGCCTTTAGCTACGAGTCTCGCCTTATTTCTGACAACTAAACCAGACTCATCCTTCTTGTTTTTGAACACCCATTTTGTGCCTATAACGCTTTGGTGTTCTGGTCTATCCACCAATTCCCACACATTGTTTCGTGTGAATTCAGCAAGCTCTTCATGCATAGCGTTCACCCAATCCGGATCTAGCAGTGCTTCTTAGATCTTTTTGGGTTCTTCGCTGGAGATATAACAAGCCATCATAGTGTTTCCTTATCTTGTCATCATAGGGTCATTGACATCTCCTATGACATCTTCAAGAGGATGGGCGCGCAACCATGTTGGTCTGATTGGTCTAGCCACATTTTCTTCCCCTGCGTGACCATCGTCTTGTACATTGTTCGCCATAGCACCCTCCTGGTGCACAGCATCTGGATTGACTTTAACCGGAATAACTGCTGCAGGATTTCCTGGTACGGGATCCTCTTCTGCAACTCTTTCAGCAACTGGAATCTCAGCAGCACGTCTGCCAAGATCTTCATGCATAACCATCCCTTCCCCAAAAGGAAAGTCCTTTGCAGTCTCCTCCTCTTCATCATCTAGCATCTCTAGAACGACTGATTCAACTAGGATGTTTGTAGGTGTAGCCTCAGCATGATCACTAGCATCACTGGCCTGGTCAGCAGTTTGGTCCCCTGCTGAGTGCGTCTGGTTCGGATTGCAGTCATTCATAGACTTAGTCGGATCAACACGCATATTCTCGAAAGAATTTAAAAATGTTTGATCATTGACATCATCAGTCTAATGATTGCTATCCTCTTTTCTTTTGTTTTCTCTGCGCACTAAAGTAGACTCATCAAAAATAACATTGCATGTTATTTCCACAATACCAGTAATCTTATTTAATACCCTATAACCTTTGTGAGTGGGATGCCCATAACCAAGAAGTACACCCTCATCTGACTTAGGTGAAAAGGTATTAAGTTTAGATTTTCCGTTATTGTGAATATAACATGTAGAACCGAATGCACGAAGATGAGTTATAGAGGGCTTTCGACCGTTGTACACTTCGTAGGGAGTCTTGTTGAATCTACTCGTGATACTACTCCTATTCTGTGTATAACAAGCCGTCATGACTGCTTCCCCCCAGTACTTAGCAGGAAGTTTGGAATCTGCTAACATCGAGCGGACAGCTTCCTTCAACGTCTGATTCCTTCTTTCTACTAAACCATTCTGCTGAGGAGTCCTTGCCGTAGATCTTTCGTGTGATATTCCAGCTTCAGCACAGAAATCCATCAGCACTCCATTACAGAACTCTGTTCCATTATCAGATCGAATTCTCTTTACAGTAACTTATTTACTATTTTGCTCCTTGAGGATCAGTTCTGGCAGGATAAGTTTCACCTCATCCTTGGTCTTTAAAAGACGTACCCATGTGTACCTGGAGAAATCATCAACCACCACAAGTGTATATAGACGTTTACTTACAGTGGGTGGAGTGACTGGACCGAAGAGATCCATATGAAGTAATTCTAGGATCCTTTGTGATGTTTCTTTTTCAGGATTTGTCTTAAAGGATGATTTGGTATGTTTCCCTTGTTGACATGCTTTGCATATTCCTTCCATGCGGAAAGTCTCATTGGGCAGACCTACAACAAGCTTATTTTTGGCAAGGTAATTAATAGTTTTGAAATTTAAGTGATTGAACCTCCTATGCCATAGCCATGTTGTTTCCTCTTTGTTTAAAGCTAGAAAGCAGGAGTGTTGTTGACCGCTTTGCCAATCAACAATATATAGACCACCCATGCGGATGCCTCTTAGTTTTACTTCTCCTGAAATAGCATCAGCAATGGCACAACCAGTATTTATAAAAGATACGATATACCCATTTTCGCATAATTGGCTTATGCTGAGTAGATTATGCTTTAAGTTGGAGACGAGTGCCACATTGATGATTCTTAAACCGTTCCGTTCAATGCACCCTCTTCCAATGACTTCTCCTTCACTGTTGTCTCCGAACTTGACCTTGGGACCGTTGAATAGTCTTCTCAATTCTGAGAATAATCCTTCGCTCCCGGTCATATGAGCGGAGCAACCGCTATCCAGGACCCACTCATTAGATAAGCATGTTCCTATTGTTGTTGAGTCATGTTCCTCACTTTCCTCAGCAGCGAGAGCTGATTCATTGTTTTGCTCAGCATCGATGTCCGCGTCAGCAAACTGATCTTCTTCTTCTGAAGAACAGTAAAACTCTTCGTCATTCTCAGGAATGTCAGCAATCTCCGTCCTGGTCAGCAACGCCTTGGTCACTACTTTAGCAGCGCGTCTTTCAAAACTTTGCTTCAGGAATTCTCTTTCCTCTCTGCTGACCTTCGGTCATGCTTCAAATGATCTGGAGAATCACATTCAAAACAAGTTCTAATTTTTCGCTCTACTGAGCGGTTAGATGATGATGGTTGAATCTCTTTCGCCTCTTTCTCAGCTTTAGCTTCATTCAGCATCTTCTGCATCTTTTTCATCTGTTCTTCCAGCTCATTGATCTTCAGATCAATAGGTTGTGTACCTGTACTGGAAATAACTTCCTTTGCGGGTGATGCTGGAGCAGATCTTTCTTGCTTGTAGAAGGGCTTCTTTGTCTTGAATTTGCTGAAGTCCTTCTTAGCGAAGTACGCTAAGTCCTCAGAGTTGCCAGCGAAATTTGATGCAGCTTGTGCTACAGCTGTTTCATTCTTCTTCGACTGCTGTATAATAAATTCGTGAGCTTTGAGTTGAGCAAATACCTCAGATGTAGTCATGTAGTTGAGATCTTTTTCACTCAAACTTGTCACTTTTGCGAACCAGTCATCTCTTGGATATAGTTTGGAGATGATTTTGTTGTTCATCTCTCCCTTTTCATACTCTTTTTCAAGATTGCTAAGTTCACCGATTATGGTGTTGAAGCGTTCTTCTATATCCTGTATGGATTCGCCTGCAATCATGGAAAATGACTTGTACTTATCAACAACTATTTGTAGCTTATTTCTTTTCATTTGATTTGTTTCTTGCGATGCTTCACAAACATAATCCCACATTTCTTTAGCAGTTTCAAAGTCAAGAGATTTGTTAGCCATTAATTTTGGTAGGCAATCATAAATCAGCTTCTTGGCTATATGTTCCAGCTGAGCCCTCTTTTTGTCTTCTGTGGTATACTCCTCACAGGGCTTTGGAACCATCTGTGGTCTTGGTCCTTCACCAGCAGCAAGCTCACCTACAAAAGTGTCAGGTTTCATAATTTTTATTGGACCTTTGGTCAGCACATCCGCCATTTCAGGATGGATGCTTTGCAGATTTATGAGAGCCAACTTCTTCCAAGACTTGAAGTTCTACTTGGAGTACTTCCCGAGTGCATCGTGATTCAACATCTTGTCTCCTGAGCTAAACAAGCGAAACACAGAGAAGCAGATAAAAGTGCAAGGAAAATGTAGATCTGGTCTTAAGCGACTCAGAAGCAGTCGGTTTTTCAACCTCCTGCTCTGATACCACTTATTGGTCCTTAAATATCAGAGTCGTCGTGCTTAGACAGAAACAGGAAATGCAGCGGAATAAATAATCGTCACTTACACTTTATGTTTTTCCTTTCAAAGTTAGTTAAGCTCTGAGATAGATTAGGTTTCTTCACAGTTATACACTAACAATACGATTGCTAGGTTTTAAATCGTGTGAGCAATGAAACAGTAAAAGGACACAGTGTTTATAGTGGTTCGATCCAAAGAGATCTACGTCCACTCCTTAGCCGATATGCTAAGAATTCACTAAGTAAGCATACAGATTACAAGGATTCGCCTTTTACAGTTAAGTAGGCAGTGAGCTTTCGGCCTGGCTACTTGACAACTATCCTCCGATAACCTGAACTCCTCAGATGCTGGTTCGGCTGAGTCAAGGGCACACCTTCGAAACTCCTGCGTTGCCTGATTTAGAAGTTTTATAGTCACTTCCTGACTTCCCTTGAATACGGCTAAGTGCCCGTCTTAGTCTAGAC
>JAPKLW010008714.1:0-12946 GCA_026898455.1 Plectranthus barbatus | reverse complement strand
GTATCAAGAACTCAATCGATCACCACAGCTCCCAATGCTCTGGTTTGCTGTGTGCAACTTGTGATCTTATGAGTAGTAGGTGTATTGAGTTCTGAGGTACTGAGGCCTATTTATAGGAAATTCTTGGCTTCTGTTGGGCTTGAGTTATCATGGGCCAGACCAGGGACCAGAATGCAAATAGCAAATAAGGCCTATCAATTAATTAATTCCCATATTCAACCCAGAATATAATTAATTAATTAATATTGATTCATGCCACCAGAGAATCAATACTGTCCTACCTATTTGCTACCACGTTTGCATTGGACTCGGTTTATCCCCACATTTAAGGTTACACACATTCGTTAATTAATTTATGCTCTGACAAGCTATTTAATTAATTAACATCTTTAATTCCTGAATCAATCCACTCAAACCTTTTCACTTATGCTTGAACTTAATCAGCCTGCAGGACTTTAGCATAACGAACCTTTTGAGCTGTTCAGGGAATGTCACCATCCTATACTGGATGTGGTTACCTAGTTCAGATACCAGACAGTCATACACAGATTGATGTCACCCAAGACTGCAGAAGAACAGGTTCAACTAGAACCTTTTCTACAACTCAAAGTGACATACAATATATGTATACTTCTGTATCCTCATATAGGTTTAAGATTCCATCGAGTCATAAAGATCTAGATTCTTTTAATGTCAGATAAAAGAATCGATCTCGACTTAGGTCCTCATCAATGTGTACCCCACACCAGCATACCAAGACATCCAAGATAAGATGCTTATCCGCATATGCTGCAGCCTACACCAACAGTTTATCCTGGAACTGTCTCAGCTGTGATGACTATTTATATCTCGCTAGGTCAAACGATCCATACGATCTTCCGTGATCTTCTACACACCGTATGATCTCCCTATCGACGAGATAAGAGGATAATTGTGTTTGCGACACATGTTTGTTAATTCAGACAGGAGATGAACATACAACAATTATGATTCCCAGTATATTAACCAACAAACCTTGTACATAATATACCAATCATAATGCTTTCAGTATATAAATCCATCAATCTCCCACTTATACTCAAAGCATTATACATTTGCTTTCCAGAGTATAACGCGTCTAAACTAATCTAGCTATTACATCAAGCATTCTACGTGGCTAGCTTTGCCCTCAGCCCAAGGCTACGTACATGCATCTCGTAAACCTTCTGAGGCAGAGCTTTTGTGAATGGATCCGCTAGATTATCTTTCGTATCAATCTTTTCTATCAGCACATCACCCCTTGCTACGATTTCTCGTATAATATGGTACTTCCTTTCAATGTGTTTTGTTGCTCTGTGAGTTCGTGGTTCCTTAGAATTAGCCACAGCTCCCGAGTTATCACAATACACCGTGATTGTTCTGGGTAGCTGAGGAATCACGTCCAACTCCAGAAGGAAGTTTCGAAACCATACTGCTTCTTTCGAAGCTTCAGAAGCTGCCACATATTCGGCTTCCATGGTGGAGTCCGCAATGCACTTCTGCTTTGCACTCCTCCATGATATGGCCCCACCTCCCAATGTAAACACATAGCCAGAGGTGGACTTCTTTTCATCTCGGTCTGTCTGGAAATCCGAATCAGTATAACCCACAGGGCACAACTCATCACACTGATAAACAAGACAATAGTCCCTTGTCCTTTTCAAGTATTTGAGTATGTGCTTTACTGCGGCCCAATGCGCCTGTCCAGGGTTAGACTGGTATCTCGCTACCATGCCTACAGCAAAGCAGATATCTGGCCTCGTACATAACATTGCATACATGAGGCTACCCACGGCCGATGCATACGGCACGTTGCTCATCTCATCTTTCTCCTTTTGTGTCATCGGACACTGATCCTTAGAAAGATGTATGCCATGTCTGAAGGGTAACAGACCTTTCTTGGCATTATGCATGTTGAAACGGGCAATCACAGTATCCACATATGACCCTTGACACAAGGTCAGCATCCTTTTATTGCGCTCCCGCAATACTTTTAACCCTAGGATGTATCCTGCCTCTCCAAGGTCCTTCATATGAAACTGCTCGGATAACCACCCCTTTATGCCCGACAATACTTCCACATTGTCGCCAAATAGGAGAATATCATCTACATAACGTGCAAGGAATACTACGCTTCCGCTGACACACAGACGGTACACGCAACTCTCGTTTGAACATTGTGAGAATCCATAAGATTTAATCACTTCATCAAAATGGAGATTCCATGACCGTGAAGCTTGTTTAAGTCCATACAGTTACTTCCTTAGCTTCCAGACCAAATGTTCTTCGCCCTTCTGCACATAACCTTCTGGCTGTTGCATATAGATGTCCCTACCTTCTTCAAGGTACCCGTTTAGAAATGCGGTTTTGACATCCATCTGCCAGATTTCTAGGTTCTTATGTGCTGCTATGGCCAGGAGTATTCGAATGGACTTAAGCATGGCTACCGGTGAGAAAGTCTCGTCATAGTCTACACCTTCTTTCTGACTATAACCTTTCGCCACCAGCCTTGCTTTGAAAGCTGTAATTTCCCCATTCGATCCTTTCTTTCTTTTGTATACCCATTTGCACCCTATGGCTCGATGGCCATCTGGCAAATTAGTTTTCTGGTATACATCCATAGCAGTAATGGATTCTATTTCAGAATCCATGGCGATCAGCCATTTGTCCGCATCTTTATCAGATACCGCCTCGTCATATGTCCAGGGGTCGGTATCATCTAGTCCATTTTCCGGGATCAAGTCAAAAGACTCTCCCACGAACATATACCTCTCGGGTTGGTGACTAACCCTCCCACTGCGACGAGGCATCTGAGCTGTGTCAGTAGTTGGCACAGTACGCGTTTGTCCCATACCTTGCATTAGTGGCAGTGTTGGTATATTCTCACCTGTTACAGGTGGATTTACCACTACACTGGGTTTTCCTGATGGAATTGCTTCTTTATTCTCAAGTTCGTGGAGAATAATTTCACTCTTGGATCTGTGGTTTATTACATATTCGTCCTCAAAGAATCTCGCGTTGGTACTGACAATGACTTTCTGACTCTCTGGACAATAGAAGTAACCACCTTTCGTTTGCCTAGGATATCCTACAAACAGCATCAGCTTGCCCCTGCTTTCTAACTTATCAGGTTCCTTTGTCAGCACATATGCTGGACAACCCCAAACCCTCACTCTGATCAAACTTGGCTTTCACCCATACCAGAGTTCCAGAGGTGTTTTAGGAACTGATTTAGAAGGTACCAGGTTAAGCAAATAGGCCGCTGTTTCCAAGGCATATCCCCAAAACGAAATCGGCAAGCTTGCATAACTCATCATTGACCTGACCATTTCCAAGAGAGTTCTATTTCTTCTTTCTGCTACACCATTTTGTTGAGGGGTTCCTGGTGCAGTCCCCTGGGATGTAATCCCGTTATCTGACAAGTACTGCAAGAACTCGTTGCTGAGGTATTCCCCACCACGATCTGATCGTAGTGTCTTGATAGTCTTACCAAGCTTCTTTTCTACCTTAGTTCGGAATTCTTTGAATTTCTCAAAGCATTCAGACTTATGGCGAAGCAAATAGACATATCCGAATCTTGAGTAATCGTCAATGAATGTGGCGAAATACTCATAACCTCCACGAGCTTGCGTGGACATTGGTCCACATAAGTCAGAGTGGATCAATTGTAAAACATCCTCTGCTCGAGACTAACTTGCCTTGAAAGGCCTGGTCGTCATCTTTCCTTCTATACAGGACTCACAGATTGGATGCGGTACCACTTGGAAGGAATCCAAGAGCCCATCACATGCTAATCTTTTAATCCTCTTTAGATTGATGTGACCTAGTCTCAAGTGCCAGAGATATGTTTGATCCTCATCAGAAGAAAACTTTCTCTTTAAATGATTATTATTATTAGATGAGTTTGCAACATTCACGGAAGATTTATGCATACAATCAATGATATAGAGAGAGTCAATCAGTTTGCCATGACAGATTACACCGTTATTAACAATGATAGAAACTCCACGATCAAAAATAACTGAATATCCATCAGAAAATAACTTGGAAACTGAAACTAAGTTCTGCCGAAAAGCCGGCACATATAAAACATCTCTCAAAATCAGAACATTGTTTTCAAAGCATAAAGTAAAATCTCCAATGGCTACTGCTGAGACTCGTTCTCCGCTGCCCATTGAGATGGTAATCTCGGCATGCTTCAGCTGCCTTGTCGGCCTGAACCCCTGCAAAGTATAACAAACATGGTCAGTAGCTCCAGTATCCACTACCCAAGAATGGGTAGAAACTGATGCTAAACATGTTTCCGTTATAAATGCACATGACGTACCTTGTCTACCCGTGCTAGGCACTAGACAATCTACTTCACTTCGCTTGCGTTTGCATGGCCTTGTGATAGCCTCTGCCTATCAGTCTCTTCTAACCGCATAAGCAATTCCTTTGCCTCAATCATAGTCTTATCAAAGACCTTCATGAACTGAGCAAATTCTGAAGCTTTCTGGTCAGATTCCCATCGTTCTAGTGCCAAGAGTAACTCTGGAAGAGTGTACTTGCACCAGGCACCAAGGGACTCGATGAAATCACCATAAGAATCAGAGAGAGAGTGCAGGACGATATTGACTTTAGCCCGACTAGTAATTCGTCCACCTCTCTTTCTGTACCTCCTCATGATTTCCATCATGCTGTCAAGATGCAGAGACAACGAACTCCCATCAGTCATCTTCTTGCAGACCAGGTCTTCCACAAGACTGTAACTGACAGTTCGTCTCACCTTCCCATATACCCTTATTAGATCCCTCCATATCTCAACAAAAGATTGGTACTGATCGTATTTAAGCCTTAGTTCTCTGGATAGAGTTCTCTTAATGAGAATGCGGGCAAACTCATCAGAGATCTTCCATCTTTCATAGAACAGTCGCTCATAGCCAGTGCAATTCCAATACTTGGGAGATAAAGGATCCATATAGAGTATACGAGAATGATTTGCAATGTGGAGTATTTCCATGAAGCAAAACTTCCACTCAGGAAAATTCGGACCGGTTAAAGGATTTGATGTCAAGAGATAAATGATACGATGAATAGACATATCTGAAAACAATAAATTAAAACACCAATTAAAACATAGTCGCAAAATATTGAAACAATTAAATATTGAAACCTTATGATAAAGCAATATTAATGTTTCCTCCAATTTGCCTAAGTATTACTATTGCAAGCCACACATGTGGACGTTTACAACAAAACACTTAACCAGACTGCATCTTTTAATTCCAGTCCTTTAATTCAATCCATGCCCGAGTTCCTTAGACAAATGAAATTAATAATTAGAGACTAACTTAAGACCATATTATCCTACTGAGCAGGGACTTCACATATGAGTTATACTCTGGACAATATCTAAGCTAGCTTACCACCAAAGCCAACCCTCCCATATAAGGACACACCCGATTCCTTATAATAAGGTTGTCTCATTTAATTCAATCCCTAGAGAACTTATGAAAATCCAATACGCAAGCTACACATGTAGACGTTTACGCATGAACTCCCACTTCTCACATGAAATAAATGTTTGTTTTAAGAAATCCTATCTATTAGAACTTATGAACAATAAATTAAGTAAGCTACACATGTAGACGTTTACCTAATAAATTATCCACTTCCAATAAAGGATCGCTTTGTGGAGGTCTTACTAAATTATGAGCTTAGTAATTTTTAGTTCATAAGGTTCAATTGCACAGATTATTTTATGTAGCCATAATTATAACATTGCTAAAATTCTATCATGCATAGCATGAACCCCGAATTTATAGTCATAATTAATTACATAAAATAAATCACATAACATGCTTTAAAGCTGTAAATAAAAGCAGTAAACATGCTCTCTATTATCTACAACATGCTGATATGCTGCGCAATTATTTTAAACATGTATATCATGCAAAGACAAATAATAAAGCAAATAAAATTGTCCTCGTGGCCCCATGATATAAAACAAAATAAATCTAACTATTACAAGTTGGAATTTATTTTTACAGATCTTCGACTGGGCTCCCACTACTTGAATTGAGATCTGGATTTATTTTCTGAACCTGGGCCTCCAAGATTTGATTCGTCAGAAAATTGGACAACTGGGCCGGTTAACAAGATCGCGGGCCTAGGCACACATTGCAAGCCCAATAGCCCGCGAGAACTCGGCCCGACGAGCCACCACTGGCGAAACACCATCGCCGGCGACCCGCCGACGTCGTGAGGGCTCTCGGCATGCACAACAGCCATGCACGTACGTGCATGGATGAAGTCTGCGATACCGCCTCCTCCGACCGTTGCCAGTTTTGCATGCCGCCGCCCCGGCTTGCCCTGACTGTCGCCCGAACCGTCGTTCACTCTTCTTCTCCTTTACCGGCCTCCATGACTCACCGAAATCACGCAAGATCAAAATCGGAGGCTCGCTCGAACCACGAGAAAAACCCTAGGGTTTTCCCCGCATTCCGGCCGCACGCCCAGCCCGCCGTCGCGGGTCCCGAGCCACCGCCGTCACCTGCCCCGCGCCGACATCGACCGAGGGAGGAGCCCCCGTGCCGGTCACCGGTGTGAGCGAGAAGAGTCGCACGGGACCTGCGCGCGTGCGCGAGCCCTATGGCTTACAGCGTGCGCAGCCCCGGCGCTCCAGCCCCCGCACAGCTGTCCCGACCGGCCGCCTGCTGTCCCGCCTCGCGCCATCGGCCTCGCCTGGGGTCGCCCCACCTGCGCTGGCCGGCGTGGGCGCCGCGGCCTCGCCTGCGTGCGCATGCGCGCGCCGCGCGCGCTGAAACCCTAGGGTTTCCGCGCGCGGCTGCAGCGCTGCCGTGGCTTGCCGCGCCCCTGCTGCCGTGCCTCGCCGCTGTCGACCACCGTGCATGGCGTTCGCACCGTGCTGGCGCTGTCACGGTCGTGCGGCCCTGCGTTCTTTGCGTTCTTCGTTCTTCGTGTTCTTCGTGTTCTTCGTTCTTCGTTTAACAGATTTAATTTTTTGAAAATAAAATTACATTGAATAATTCTAATTACATTCTAAAAAATCTAATCTAACCACGGATTTATCTCGTGGGTGAAAAACGAATCCATATAAATGGGCGGATTAACCCGAGGAACCACGAGGACGAAAAAACATAAGATCAATCCATAAACCATCCATTGCATGCAATCAATAATAATAATCATGCATGTTCATAGGCAATATTATTTTTCCGATAGAGCCAATTAATTAAACCTGGCTCTGATACCAATTGAAGGGATTCGTGAACTGAATCACGAAGTCCGTTTGCCAAGGATCGTTAATTGGAATATCAAAAATAAATTTCTATGCCTATGAACAATCCTAGCATGCTCCTATATTATTATGCATAAGAAGGTTGTGCGGAATACCTGGATTGAAGAACGATGAAGAACGCGTGCGTAGAGATGCCCTTTGATCTTTCCCACGCACCAAGATTTAATTTCCTAACAGATTGAGGAAATTAATCTTAAGAAAATAATAATATATTTTCGAAAATAAGAGGAGAGAGAAGAAGAAGAATCCTCCTGATCTGATCTTCTGACCTGTATCCCAACTCGATCTGAAAATCTGGTGAAGATTATCTATCAGATCCCTTGCCCGGTTGAGAAGCAGAATTTCCTCCTCGTATCAAGAACTCAATCGATCACCACAGCTCCCAATGCTCTGGTTTGCTGTGTGCAACTTGTGATCTTATGAGTAGTAGGTGTATTGAGTTCTGAGGTACTGAGGCCTATTTATAGGAAATTCTTGGCTTCTATTGGACTTGAGTTATCATGGGCCAGACCAGGGACCAGAATGCAAATAGAAAATAAGGCCTATCAATTAATTAATTCCCATATTCAACCCAGAATATAATTAATTAATTAATATTGATTCATGCCACCAGAGAATCAATACTGTCCTACCTATTTGCTACCACGTTTGAGGAACGGGTTGCATTGGACTCGGTTTATCCCCACATTTAAGGTTACGGACATTTGTTAATTAATTTAAGCTCTGACAAGCTATTTAATTAATTAACATCTTTAATTCCTGAATCAATCCACTCAAACCTTTTCACTTATGCTTGAACTTAATCAGCCTGCAGGACTTTAGCATAACGAACCTTTTGAGCTGTTCAGGGAATGTCACCATCCTATACTGGATGTGGTTACCTAGTTCAGATACCAGACAGTCATACACAGATTGATGTCACCCAAGACTGCAGAAGAACAGGTTCAACTAGAACCTTTTCTACAACTCAAAGTGACATACAATATATGTATACTTCTGTATCCTCATATAGGTTTAAGATTCCATCGATTCATAAAGATCTAGATTCTTTTAATGTCAGATAAAAGAATCGATCTCGACTTAGGTCCTCATCAATGTGTACCCCACACCAGCATACCAAGACATCCAAGATAAGATGCTTATCCGCATATGCTGCAGCCTACACCAACAGTTTATCCTGGAACTGTCTCAGCTGTGATGACTATTTATATCTCGCTAGGTCAAACAATCCATACGATCTTCCGTGATCTTCTACACACCGTATGATCTCCCTATCGACGAGATAAGAGGATAATTGTGTTTGCGACACATGTTTGTTAATTCAGACAGGAGATGAACATACAACAATTATGATTCCCTGTATATTAACCAATAAACCTTGTACATAATATACCAATCATAATGCTTTCAGTATATAAATCCATCAACCTTAGGCTGAGGGCAAAGCTATCCACGTAGAATGTTTGATGTAATAGCTAGATTAGTTTAGACGCGTTATACTCAGGAAAGCACCTGTATAATGCTTTGAGTATAAGTGGGAGATTGATGGATTTATATACTGAAAGCATTATGATTGGTATATTATGTACAAGGTCGACTGGTTAATATACTAGGAATCATAAATGTTGTATGTTCATCTCCTGTCTTGATTAACAAACGTGTGTCGCAAACGCAATTATCCTCTTATATCGTCGATAGGGAGATCATACGGTGTGTAGAAGATCACGGAAGATTGTATGGATCGTTTGACCTAGCGAGATATAAATAGTTATCACAGCTGAGACAGTTCCATGATAAACTGTCGATGTAGGCTGCAGCATACGCAATAATAAGCATCTTATCTTGGATGGCTTGGTATGCTGGTGTGGGGCAAACATTGATAAGGACCTAAGTCGAGATCGATTCTTTTATCACACATTAAAAGAATCTAGATCTCTATGGCTTGACGAGATCCTAAGCCTAAATGAAGGTACAAAAGTATATGCAGATTGTGTATTACTTTGAGTTGCAGTGAAAGGCTCTAGTTGAGCTTGTATATCTGTATCTTGGTTAATAGCAGTTTGTGTATGACTTTCTGGTACTGGAACTAGGTAACCACATTCAGTATAGGATGGTGACATTCCCTGAACAACTCAAAAGGTTTGTTATGCTAAGTTCTGCAGGCTGATTAAGTTCAAGCATAAGTGAAAAGGTTTGAGTGAATTGATTCAGGAATATAAGATGTTAATTAATTAAATAGCTTGTCAGAGCTTAAACTAATTAACGAATGTTTATAACCTTAAATGTGGGGATATACCGAGCCCATGCAACCCGTACCTCATAACGTGGTAGCAAATAGGTAGGACAGTATTGATTCTCTGGTGAAATGAATCAATATTAATTAATTAATTATATTCTGGGTTGAATATGGGAATTAATTAATTGATAGGCCTTATTTGTTATTTGCATTTTGGTCCCTGGTCTGGCCCATGAAACTCAAGCCCAATAGGAGTCCAGTAATTTCCTATAAATAGGCCTCAGTTCCTCAGATCTCAACACACCACAAGATCATAAGTTGCACACAGAAAACCAGGTTTTGGGAGCTGTGGTGATCGACTAAGATCTGAGAACAAGGAGGAAATTCAGCTTCTCAACCGGGCAAGGGATCTGATAGAGAATCTTCACCAGATTTTCAGATCGAGTCGGGATACAGATCAGAAGATCAAATCAGGAGGATTTTTCTTCTTCTCTCTCTCCTTGTTTTTCGAAAATAACTATTTTATTTTCATAGATTTATTTCCTCAATCTGTTAGGAAATTAAATCTATGTGCGTGGGAAAGATCAAAGGGCATCTCCCCGCACGCGTTCTTCAGAGTTCATCGATCCAAGTATTCCGCATAAACATTCTTGTGCATAATAATATAGGAGCATGCTAGGATTGTTCATAGGCATAGCAATTTATTTTTGATATTCTAATTAACGATCCTTGGCAAACGGACTTCGTGATTCAGTTCACGAATCCCTTCAGTTGGAAGTACATTTGCCACGAATTTACACATGTTAAAGTGAAATGAGCATGCTGAGATGAAGTCTGAAAAATAAGCTCTAGTTTTTGTTGTGTCAGTCGGTCAAATGGAACTCAATGGGTCTGAAATTTTAATATGTTATACTTGAATGTGTTAGGAAGATTTAAGCTTTGGTTTCATGTCAAATTACGATGTAGTTTGAATGTTATGCTCTCTGCAATAAAAGTGTCGTTCTGGTGTTGCATGTCAAAAATTGACTTTGAAACTGCACTTAGGCACCTTAGAAAATTCTCAAATTTAATATTTAGATTTTTAACGCATTATAGAGTCTGCATATAAAATGGCAAGTCAATATCACAAGTATTTTGGTCACAATAAATTTTTAAAGACCGCACCTCTGTTTTAGCTCGTAGCAAAAATATTCAGGAAAATTAATCTCCCCCAGCCCGTATCTTCAAAATGAAAAATGATTTTCACAAACCGTCAATTAGAGAATATTTATATTGAAATATAGTTTTTTTATATAAAATTTCATACTCGAATTCTATGTAAATTTTAGTCGGCATCACTTTGAAAACAGGGTCACACTTAGATGCATGACTAGGAGAATTTCGCTAAGTGAAATAACATAGTGTCATTTGCTTGCATTCATATATTTTTCTAAAATTAATAAAAACATTTTCTCAAATTAGGAATTCTTTTAAAACATATTACATCTTTAATTGATCACTCATTAAAATTTAGAACTAGGACATTAACATGATTTTAAATTAAACTATTTGCATCACTAGGAAAAGGTTATAAATAAATATATGAGCATACTTGATCAAAAGAGGCTAATGAATTATGTGTAATAGCTAAAAATACTTGAATTGTTAAGCTAGACAATGATTATGCAAACATGTGATTAATGATAACTAAAAATGAATGATAATATTGTAGATTTAGATTGAAGTGTCACATGAAGCACATTAAAATGAATATCATTCTTGTTGATTGAAATAACTAATGCATGAAACTACATGAACACACCTAGTAATTAAATGTTAAACAATCTAGGTGTTGGTGATTATCAAAAGGAAGCTTCAACTAGTGGCACCAAGTAAACCTTCACCTCATAATTAAGATGGGCACTACTTTATCCTATCTTCTTTTGGTTTGCTTTCTAAAATTATTTTCAAAATTGGAAATAAATGCTTTTGTTTTTGAAAATTAGTGCCCATCTTAATTTTCATAATTAAGATGGGCACTACTTTAAATTGTTTTGGTGCTTATGATTGCAAAATCCCACAAGCATTCGGGAGAGATAAGGAGGAGGGATACGATCACCCTCTTGTCGGGAGAAATGGGAGAAATAAAGAGGAGGGAGGAGTTGTAACCCTCATGCGTGTCTCACGCGGTTCTTGTGAATTATATGATCGATGATTGTGAAATGCACCACAAATTGAGTGTTCATGGATCCATGTGAGTATTTAAAATTGTTTTGAGCATGCATGGGTTATATTTCAATAAAACCCTTGTGCTATGCTTGTGTGTTACGGTGACTATATCATATATATGTAATTTGTTTTCGGGACACCGTGACCACTGGGTACGCGGAGTACTCAGCCCCTATGCGTGTTTTCCCTACGTGTAGGTGATGGGTTTTGTATACTGAAAGCATTTATTACAATGTGTATACAACGGATTATTTCTCCTATCTGTTAACAATCGTACATGTATGAACAATGGTATCCTCTTGTCTCACCGATAGGGACGATCATACGGCGTGTAGTAGATCGCAGAAGACAGTATGATCACTTGACCTAGTGAGACATAAACCATGATCACAGCCGAGACAGCGTATGAGGATACGTCTGTCAGGATGGCTGCGGCATTGTCGGAATAAGTAGTCTATCTTGGTTACTTGACATGCTGGTACGCAGAGGTGGCGTATTGATGGACCGCAGTGAGATATATTCGTCTGTCTGACATCAGCGAATAAAAGATCTCGTTATATTGATTGAGTCAAACCCTATCGAAGGTTCAGGGGTTTGCACGGGTTGACTGTTGCTTTGACTTGCCATGGTGGAGAGCCAACACAGCGCTTGTATATCCGCATCTTGGGTAACAGCGATTCGTGTAGTACTGCCTGAGATTGAACTTAGGTAACCATATCCGAGTAATAGGATGGGGACATTCCCTGAGGAGCTCAATAACATTCATCGTGTCAAAGTCCTGTAGGCTGATTAAGTTCAGGCACGAGTGATAAGGTTTGAGTGGTACTACTCAGGAATTATAAGATATTAATTAATTGTAGTTAGAGCTTTGTCAGAGGCTCCGATTAATTAATGAATGTCCGGTAACCTTAAATATGGGGATTCTCAATAGATGCAGCCCGTTCTCACAACGTGGTAATAAAGGGGTAAGTCAGTATTAATTCTGTGGTGAAAAAGAATTAATATTAATTAATTAATTGTGTCCTGGGTTGTGGACATGGGAATTAATTAATTGGAGGCCCACTTTATTATTTGCATTAGGTCCCAGGTCTGGCCCAAATAAGTGTGCTGAATTGAGCCCAGTAGCCCATTAGGGATAAAACCCTGGGTCTATAAATAGACCACTCTCTCTGGAAACCCTA
>JAPKLW010008713.1:0-12947 GCA_026898455.1 Plectranthus barbatus | reverse complement strand
GAGGGAGAACGAGCAGCTTCGCAAGGAGAGCGTGCTCCAGAAGCGGCCCTTCATCGAGGAGCCCCTTACTAGCGAGAAGCCGTCGGATCCTCGCAAGAACTTGGCCCACGACCTGGAGGAGGCGGTCGAACTTGACACGCCAGCGACGTTGGATCCAGGGCGCAGAACTACGGGGGCAACAACCTACCACCCGACTGATCGCCTCTTCACCGAGCCGCCACGAGGCGAGTATGAGAAGCGTCTCGAGGCACGCATGGCTGGGTTGGAGAAACTCATCTGCCGCATCCCGGGGATCATCCCTCCGGACTCGCTGATACCGCGGGATAGCTATGCTGACTCGCCATTCACACCCAACATCACCAACACAGATGTCCCGGCTAGATTCACACCACCTTCGTTCCATCTGTATGATGGGACGACCGACCCGGAGGACCACGTAGCCCTCTACAAGCAGAAGATGCTGACCACCTTGATCCCGAGCGAACTCCGTGAGGCGTGCATGTGAAAGAGCTTTGGAGCGAGTTTGACTGGACCAGCCCTCCAGTGGTTCATCAACCTACCGAGGAGCTCCTTCTCGACGTTTTCAGAGCTACACATGGCCTTCAAGAAGCAGTACTCCAACTGTCGACGCATAGCCACCCAGATGCGCTCAACATCATACGCATCAAGAAGGGAGAGTCTTTGAGGTCATACGTGGGACGTTTCAACCAGGAACTCGCCTCTATACCGAACTGCCCTCCTCTCACGGCGGTCTTCGCTCTCAAGAACGCCTAGACGTGTCCTCAAAACTCTATCGTGATTTGACTAGCCACCCTTGCTATGACATGGACTCGGTCCTCTCACAAGCTTGGGCTCAGATTAACTGGGAAGAGGATGAGCCGAACCGCATCGCGCTTCTGAATGAGCAGAAGGCCTACGAGCTTGCTAGTCAACACAGAGAGGATCGATATAGAGGAGGCTCCTCTAATTCGAGGTACGTTGACCGACTTTCGAAGCGAGCGTCGTTCGCGATGAGACCACCCTTACAGTTGCGCGCCACGTGCGGGGGAGGTATCTTATAACCTATGTATCGACCAAAACTACCTTGTCAATAACGTGCTCAAGGGACTTGGCGGTGCTGTAAAATGGCCAGCCAAAATGAAATCCGACCCTAAGACACGGGATATGAAGAAGTTTTGTGGCTTCCACAATGATCACGGCCACAAAATAGAGGAGTGTCAAGCCCTACGTCTAGAGGTGCTCGAACTTCTGAAGAACGGTTTCCTTACCGAGTACCTAACGAACAAGGGAAAGAACACATGGACGAGGGGCAGGCAAGCCAACCCTACCGGAAATGCAGAGCCTCAAAACAAACCACCACCCGCCGAGCGAACGATCCATGTGATCGTTGGAGGGTTGGAGATTAGCGGAAGATCTCGCTCTGCGGCCAAGAGAGCCCGCAGGGTCCTCAATCAAGAGGTTCAACACGTCAACCCCATGCAGTAGCATGAGGCAATTGAGTTCACCACCGAGGACATGCCGAGGCTCATTCATCCGCACCATGACGCACTTATGATATCACTCTTGATATCAAATTGCCAGGTGAAGAGGTTGCTGGTGGATAACGGCAGTTCCGCTAATATCATGTTCCTTCAGACACTGAAGGAGATGCAAATTCCTATGAGCAAGGTAGAGCCGGTAACCATGACCCTCTATGGGTTCAATGGGGACCAGCAGCGGACGGTTGGGGAGATCACCTTACCCATGTACTGCGGAGGCCTAAACCTGGACGTGAAATTCCAAGTTGTAGATGCCATCTCCGCACATAACGCCATCCTGGGGAGGCCCTGGATTCATGAGCTTAAAGCAGTTCCCTCGTCATATCACCAGGTGCTCAAGTTTCCCACCCCCTGGGGAATCCAGACTATCCGAGGCGAGCAGAAGGCATCAAGGGACTGCTACTACGCTAGCTTCCGAGCCGTTTGTGCGCAGCAGCACGGTTCTATATCGACCCTTGTTGGTCATCCGGAAGCTGAGGAGCTAGAGGAAGTAGCCATAGACGAGTCAGATCCAACTCACACCACCTTCGTAGGAGCGGAGCTTCCCGCCGATGTCAGGAGCGCCCTTCTAGGTTTCCTCCGGAGCAAGGTTCACGTGTTTGCCTGGTCGCACCGCGACATGACAGGGATCGATCCGTCGGTCATTACACACCGCCTCCAGGTGGACCCAAGCTGCAGACCGGTGCAGCAGCGGCGACGGAAGTTCTCCGCAGAAAAGAATCAGGCCATCAACGAGGAGGTGCAGAAACTTATCGACATCGGATCAGTATGAGAAGTGCACTACCCCACTTGGCTCGCCGACGTGGTAGTTGTCAAGAAGAAAAATGGCAAGAACCGGGTCTGCATCGACTTCACTGACCTGAATAAGGCATGCCCGAAATACCCGTATCCTCTACCGCACATTGACGCCATAGTCAATACTACAGCAGGGCACGAGCTTCTGAGCTTCATAGACGCATTCTCGGGGTACAATCAGATCCAGATGCACCCCGACGACCAAGAAAAGACAGCCTTCATCACCAGCCAAGGCATTTACTGCTACAAGGTGATGTCGTTCGGGCTGAAGAATGCGGGCTCGACGTACCAACGCCTCGTCAACTCAATGTTCAAAGAGAAAATTGGCAAGACGATGGAAGTCTACATTGACGACATGCTCGTCAAACCGCTCCAATCCCGGGATCATGTAGCTCACCTGGAAGACGCCTTCCAAACTTTGGAAAGGTACAACATGAAGCTTAATCCTGCAAAGTGCTCGTTCGGAGTAGCATCTGGCAAGTTCCTTGGTCATATAGTGACCCATAGGGGAATAGAAGCGGATCCCACGCAGATCAAGGCCATTCGGGGCATAGAGCATTCGAGATCCCCGAAGGAAGTACAGAAGCTGACCGGGCGCCTCGCCGCCCTTAGTCATTTCATATCACGATATTTCGAGAGGACCCATTCCTTCTTTAACACATTACGGAAAGGACAGCGGTTCGAATGGACTGGAGAATGCGCAAAGGCACTCGAGGAGCTGAAAGCCACCTGGCTAGCCCGCCTCTGTTGTCAAAACCGATCGATGGTGAACCGTTGCTACTCTACCTATCCGTGTCAGACCATGCAGTTGGAGCCGTGCTAGTACGTGAAGTAGACGGCAAACAACACCCGGTATATTATGCCAGCAAGTCTCTACTAGACACGGAAACACGGTACACCGCCTTGGAGAAACTCGCTCTCGCACTCGTAAATGCCGCTCAAAAGCTGCGACCCTACTTCGAGGCACATTCCATCAAAGTGATCACGGCTTACCCTATAAGAGCCGCATTGTCAAAACCGGACCTGTTCAGGCGTCTGCTCAAATGGGCCGTCGAAGTAGGAGGTTATGGAATCCAGTACGAACCAAGGACTACCATCAAGTCACAAGTACTAGCTGACTTCGTCACAGATTTCTCTATAAATCTGCAATTAAAGGTGGAACACGAAGTAGCTCACATGACGAAGGCTGATGAAGATGCTGATATATGGTCCTTGAAGATTGATGGGGCCAGCAACATACACGGCAACGGAGCCGGAGTGGTCCTGACTGACCCACACGGAGAAAGCTACGAACGAGCAATCCGACTCGATTTCCCGGCAACAAATAACGAGGTCGAGCACGAAGCGCTCGTCCAAGGTATGCGGCTAGCCCTAGAGCTCGGGGCTCGTAGAGTCCGCGCCAAGAGCGACTCCCAACTAGTAGTCAACCAACTAGACGACACTTATGCCGTAAAAGAGGATCGTCTAAAGCTATACCACTCCGTGATCGAGAGGCTCAAAGGAAAAATAGAGGAGTGGGACCTCCGCAATATCCCTCGGGAATCAAACGCCCGAGAAGACGCTTTGGCAGGCCTAGCAACCACCAGCTCATCCAAGTGTACCCGGCCAATCCCCGAGGTCTGGTTGTTAGCACCATCCGTCTCAGCCCTGAATAATGTCGCACCCGTCAATCAAGACGGGAGTGACTGGAGGGCCCCATTCATTCGATACTTAGTCGGGGAACCCCCAATCGGTGATAGGAGCGACGTGACAAAGATCAAAAGATCGGCCGCTCGCTTCACCCTTATTAACGACGATCTATACAGACGTTCACTCGGAGGACCCCTCCTCCGATGTATCGCTTCCCCCGAAACAGAAAAGGTGCTCACAGAAATTCACGAAGGTGACTGCAAAAATCACACCGGGACTCGGTCACTGTCTCACAAAGTGATCAGGGCTGGTTTCTACTGGCCCACTCTGAAACAGGAAGCAACCAATCACGTTAAGAAATGCGATAGCTGCCAGCGTTTCGAAACGTCCACCCATAAGAGCGCGGAACCTCTTCATGCTTCGATCACCCCGTGGCCATTCATGGTATGGGGAATGGACCTAGTAGGACCCCTCCCGAAGGGAACCGGGCAAAAGGATCACATCCTCATTGTGACCGACTATTTCACCAAATGGGTGGAAGGCGAAGCTCTAGGGAAAACCCGCGATTTAGAAGTCAACAAATTCTTGTGGAAGCATGTCCTATGCCGCTTCGGAATCCCGAAGGAGATACGTACAGATAATGGGCGACAGTTTGCCAGCGAGAGAATGCAAACCTTCTGCAACACCTACGGGATAAAACTGGTATTCTCAACGCCACGGTATCCCGAAGCAAACGGTCTAGCGGATTCCACCAACAAAACGGTGATGGCAACCTTGAAAAAGAAATTGAGCCCACACGGATCCAGATGGGTAGAGGAACTCCTCGCAGTCCTTTGGTCCTACCGGACCACACAAAGGACCGCCACCGGGGCTATGCATTTTTCACTTGTGTACGGGGTTGAGGCCGTAGCACCCGTCGAAGTCATTGCCCGGAGTCCAAGGGTAGAATTCACAGATGTAAATGAGAACCTAGACCTACTTCAGAAGAGCCTCGAGCTCATAGACGAGGTACGGGAGGACGCTGCACTCAAAGCCTCCTGGCGACAACTTCAAGTAGAAAGATTCTACGACAAGAAGTTGAAGCTCAGGGGCTTCCAAGAAGGAGATCTAGTCCTAAGAAGAGTATTCCAAAACACGAGAGAATCTGGAGCAGGAAAGCTAGCCCCTAACTGGGAAGGCCCCTACAAGGTATCCAAAGTAGTAGGGCATGGGGCTTACCAGCTTGAAACACTGGAGGGAAGAAGAGTGCAAAACAGTTGGAACATCAAACACTTGAAGAAATACTATCATTAGTATACAAATACGCACATTTATATTTTGTTTTTACATATTATTTCATCATTATTTATTCATAACACCTTTACTAACTTGAGCGTCGGAGTGGCGATGCCTGACCTCGCGCCACTTGTTTCGCAGCCTAAGTGAGAGGGTCGACGCCGACGAGCTTAACTGCTCGATACCGACCCTCTACGCACCTCTATGTCGAGAAGCTTACCCCATCGAGTAAAATCTAAGTCAAAAAATGAAGAAAAAGGCACGAAGCAAGCACACAACATACTTCATTGTATAACGAAAAAATATGCAAGGAATGCGAAGGGCAGTCAGTCTAGAACAGCAAGGCAGTAATAGTACAATGTATGCCAAAAGTCGATACAAAACAAATTACAAGTAAAGAAGGTGAACGCCTAACAAACTACTCTTCAAGCGGCTGCGTCCTCATCCCCCTTCTTCTGGGCGTCCCCCTCACCGTTATCATTAAGAAAGCTATTCGCCTCCTTCTCCTCTGCACTTTTCTCTATCTCAACCTCTGGAATGGGTTCGAGGCGAGACGGTTCCTTATCTGCCTCTTGCATGTCAGCATCGAGGCGCTCCCCCTCAACATCGAGGTGTTGCCCCTCGGTAGCAATCGGGGAAGAAGACGGAGGCGTAGGCGGGCGCGTAATATCGTCTAGGTCAAACTCCGGACACCTTCGACCAACCAGGGCACAAATAGATCCCGTGACCATCCGCACCAGTAGATCGAAGGTCGACTTGAAGTCCGGGTTCGCCACGACTTCTTGATAGTCCACCCCGTAACCCTTCTTCAGCGCCTCTACCTCCTCCTCGTGCAGCTTCTACTCCTTGAGCCTCTCCTCTTGGCTCTTGTGGAACCGACCCTTGTAGGAGTCGAGCTCCATCTCAATTTTCAACTTTGACTCCTCGAACCTCGCGGCAGAGACCCTCAACTCTTCCTCGAGGCCCTTGCATCGGCACGAAAGCTCCTGCCTCTCCTTCTTCAAGCCCTCATACCTCTCATTCCACCTTTGACCCTCAAGCTGCGACTCCTTCAAATCCCCCGAGACCGACGCGAGCTTGCTGGCCAGGTCAGCTCTTTTATCCCTCTCAGCTTGAAGCTCCTTCCTTGACTGACCTAGCCCCTCGCTAGCCGAGTCCAGCGACTTGAGGAGCTGTTCCGAGTAAATGGCAAATCTTCGGGTAGTCTGCAAAACAATGCAAAGCAAGTTAGTAGGAACACCAAGATGCGAAGAATTCGTTGAAGTACGATAATGCATATACCTCCTGGAGATCCTTCTACATGCCGAAGTTCTCCCGAGCATATTCGCTATCAAAATCCTCGGCTCGGACGTCCCCATCGAGGACCTTCTTCACATGCAGCACATAGGCCGCCGTGGAGGAGGCGATGCTTGTCGATCCAGAGCCAACAAGCACCAAATCCAACTCTTTAGGTTGCCCGGTCAACCCCGACCTAGCCCTTGAGTCAGCACTCGCATCGCGAGTCCTCTTCTTCCTCCTCTCGTCGCGGACGGCCCTAGGAGGAGGGGTTTTAGCCCTTGTCGGCTGAACAGGAGGAGTAGGAGCGAGGGTCGACACTGAGCCGACCACCCTGTCGACCTGCTCAGCAAGACCGGCTCATCGGTATGCACCACCAGAGACACACGGGATGTCTTGGCGGAAATCCTCTTGGACGAGGGACCTTCAGCAGTAGGAGTCGAGGACGAGACCTTCCTTGGGCGCTTCTGCGCCTTCATCGCTGCTAGTAAGTCCTTAGGAGTCAGATTGGCCATATCAGCGGGAATTTTCTCCTTCTTGCCATTTTCGTTTATCCAATGCTCAGCGCCGACACTCCTCTTGCCCTTGACCGACGAGAACTTGCAATTTTTCCTTGAGTAGGCAATATCGATGCGTCCTTCCTCCTCCTCGGTAAGGACGGTCTGCCTATATCCTGCATAACACAAAAGAGTCGATTAGTAACTCAAACACCTGCATATCGAGGAGCACACTTAGAGAAATCGCACTTGTGGGAACGCCCCCTTCGGCTAGACACTCCGGGTCAGAGTGGTTCATCGGCACCCACACCCACTGGTTCTTCCAACCAGGGGTGTTCTGATTACAACCAGTAATCATCGCTTCGAACAGCGAATCCCTCTTCGACAAAATATAATAACCCGCTTCGTACCGGGCCAACCTATATAAATAGTGCCACTCGCGGAGAGTTGGGTACCCTAGCCCGGCATCAAAGAACACGAGCAGCGTCCCTAGCATATGGCACCAGCTGATGGGTGCGAACTGGAAGGGAGTCAGCCCATATGAGAGTAGGACGGCTCGAAACCAAGAATGCAGGGGCCACCCTATCCCATACTTTAATACTGGGAGAAAGAATGCCACTTCATCGATGCGAGGAGGCCGACAACATCTCTCCTCGGGCAGGGGCAGGGTGTAAGCCATCTTATGACATGCCACACCAACCGTGCTCTTCGACACGGACTCCTCGGTGGCGAGAGAGACAGCCGTGCGAACTGGGTCGTCGGGGTTGATTTGGTCCTTCCTTACGAAGGACCTGTCAACCTGTAGAGGCACGAAGGAATCACTACTCCCCTAGCTAGGCTCAGCTGTACCCTTCTCCTCCAAAATCTCCTCGGGGTCAAGGTCGAGGATTGGCTGCTCGACAACGATCCGCTCCCCCTCGGAGCCTGACGAAACCACCTCCCGAAATGGAGACCTTCCTACCGCAGACTCTCGGGTATTCGACGAGGAGGAGGGTTCCTCCCAAATCTTAACCGGAAAACCAGCCATGAAAACTGTAATCACAAGAAATCCAAACCGAAAATTGGCAAAGAAAGAGGTCCCCCACAAAGCAAAAAAAAATGAAAAAAATGCAACCAGAAGATACGCACGCAAGAAACGATAGGGAAAGGACCTCGTAAACAAACATTCAATGCAAAACAACGCACAAGCCAGCCCGCCCATGCAAAATACGTGAAATGCTACGAAACATAACAGCAAACACAAGAGGAAACAATGCGAACTGCGATCAAACCAACTGCAAACACGATTGAACTAACGACAGGATCGACCGCACATTTCAACACACCCTAGAGCGCATGCCAATACTAATAAACGCACGAAAAACAACGACAAATCACGAGCACGACCCGATCATCCATGGACCCAATAACACACGTAGATAGTAATAAGAGACGGCCACAACACCATCATTCCCGGACTATTAAAGCTAGAACAAGAAACGAGTCAAGACAAGTCGAGGGAACCATTCACCCAATTCTAAACTACAAATTCAGGACCCTAGATTACGGCTATCCCACAAGAAGAACGAGCATAATCAACACAAAAGCCAGTAACAAATAACAAACGAAGGAAGGCACGAGATTTACCTGGGTAATTGCAAAGAGCAAATGAGCGAGAGTGAGCGCTGAAACTGTCGCCAGAAAACGGGGAAGAAGGCGCGATCGCCGAAATTGCAGTCGCCGGAGTGTGAGTACTTGCCGTCGCCGGAACAGTAATGGTTGGAAGAGTAGAAGGGAGGTTCGTAGACGTAAAGTGACAAAGTGGAGTGAACGTCGGATATTTATGCGAAAATGAGATGAAAACCGTTCGCGTTCCAGAATCAACCCCGAGGTTGATCGAAATTACAATCATGCCACTCCACCGGCGGCAAAAATTTAAAGCCCTCGAGAGAGCGCCTCGATATCGAGACGCTCTGCGAGTCATTATAGACCCATAAAATGCCTCAGGGGTGAGCCGCTCAGGGAAACTTTAAACAGTGACACCCCCAGCAGGGAGAACTATAACGCGATCGATGCCATTTATGGGAATGTGAGGACTCCCCACGGGAACTCACCAGGTGTCCTACGATTCGCTATAACTCACCCCTCTAGCGCTCTACGGAGCCAAAATAGAGTGCACGCGCGGGAGCCCTGCTCCGTGCAAGAGAACGTTCTCCGGAATAGTTCTAACCTGCATGACCCCCGGACTCACGCAATAGCCCGCGGGTCAATACCCCGGTATTCCCCGCACGGTCATATGCTTGCGCTCCCTCGGAACCTTCGTATTGACCAGGAGTAATATCCCGACTACTCCAAGCGGAGTTACTCTCTCAGGAAGTACCTCCCGGACCCGAGGGTAGTCTCTTGGACACCTCATATTTCTGCACTCTGTACCAAGTCCCGACTCGTAGTTTTGATGCCACGGCCTGTCCCGGACAGACCCTGCAACCAAAAGGGGCTATTGTTGAGGCCAGGCCCACGGGCCCAGGCCAATAGACAAGTCGGCCCGTATAAACGAGTCCAACCTGGAAGACTAGCCCACCAGAGCCAACAAGATAATGAAATCTGCTCAAATCAGGGCCTCTCCATCGAGGACCAAAGCGCCTCGATGCCGAGGAACCAAGCAGGTCGATATAGAGGCGGTCCAGAAAGAGAAACCCTAGCTTGCTGGCGGCGCCCGAACGTTGGAACCCTAACCTCCCCCGAAAATCTCGTAATCGTCCCGATATTTACGGCGAGCCGTTGCTGCTCGACGGCTAGGGTTAGTTGCTGCCTGCCTACCCCTATCCTGTCTATATATAGGGGCATGGGGCTCATTTTTAGATACGCTCTCCCATAGCGAATTCTAATCCGAAACTCTGTCAAATCTGTAGGGTTTTACCGTGAACCGAATCACCAAAACTAAACTGAACCGGATCGGATCTATGGATATTGCTCATAATACAAATTCTCAAAACCCTAGCATGCTCCTATGAATTTAATACGAAGAATTGTGGATTTAGGGTTTACCGTTATTCCGTAGTCTCTGAACCGATCTTTCGAGTTTCAATTCCAAATCTCGATTCAACCACGCGATACGAATTTATCTGCGGAAGTAGAAATTAGAAATCTAATTTCAAATAAATTCGAAAATCAGAGAAAGAAGAAAGGAAATTTGTTCTCCAGATTAGATCTTGAGATCTGTATCCCAATGCTGATCAAATCAGCTACTGGTGAGGATTCCACAGATCTGTATTCTGAGCAGGACCAGAATCGAAATTCTCCTCCCTTCCAGTGAAAAACGGTGCCCCTCTCTCTCTGCCTCTAGGGTTTCACTGATTTGAATGTGTTCAAAAGTGGCTAGGGTTTCCAGAGAGAGTAGTCTATTTATAGACCCAGGGTTTTATCCCTGATGGGCTACTGGGCTCAATTCAGCATATTTATTTGGGCCAGACCTGGGACCTAATGCAAATAATAAAGTGGGCCTATAAATTAATTAATTCTCATGTCCACAACCCAGGACACAATAATTAATTAATATTAATTCTTTTTCACCACAGAATTAATACTGACCTACCCCTTTATTACCACGTTGTGAGAACGGGTTGCATTAATTGAGAATCCCCATATTTAAGGTTACCGGACATTCATTAATTAATCGGAGCCTCTGACAAGCTCTAACTACAATTAATTAATATCTTATTATTCCTGAGTAGTACCACTCAAACCTTATCACTCGTGCCTGAACTTAATCAGCCTGCACGACTTTAGCACGATGAATTTTATTGAGCTCCTCAGGGAATGTCCCCATCCTATTACTCGGATATGGTTACCTAAGTTCAGTCTCAGGCTGTACTACACGAACTGCTGTTACCCAAGATGTGGATATACGAGCGCGCTGTGTTGGCTCTCCACCATGGCAAGTCAAAGCAACAGTCAACCCGTGCAAACCCCTGAACCTTCGTTAGGGTTTGGACTCAATCAACATAACGAGATCTTTTATTCGCTGATGTCAGACAAACGAATATATCTCACTGCGGTCCATCAATACGCCACCTCTGCGTACCAGCATGTCAAGTAACCAAGACAAGCTACTTATTCCGACAATGCCGCAGCCATCCGGACAGTCGTATCCCCATACGCTGTCTCGGCTGTGATCAGGTTTATGTCTCACTAGGTCAAGTGATCATACTGTCTTCTGCGATCTACTACACGCAGCAAGATCATCCCTATCGGTGAGACAAGAGGATACATTTGTTCATACATGCAGTTTGTTTAACAGATAGGAGAAATAAACCGTTGTATACACATTGTAATAAATGCTTTCAGTATACAAAACCCATCAAAATCTTCTACAGATTCTCTCTCTTTTTGACACCAAACATATTTACGTTATTTCGCACGTTACCTATCTGTTTTTTATCATTCAATCTTTGTTTATTTCCTTTAATTTTTCGTTATTATTTGCGATGTCTTCATAATGTTCTAAGGGCTCCATTTTCACGTAAAATCGAACCTCAACAATCATAAATTGAAACACTTTATATTTAATTAAACAAAAGGCTACATAATATATGCCAAAACTAGAACATACTTATCAAGATGCCCCCATTCCCCAATTCACATGGCAAATTTAAACTATTAAATCCATGACCCCCTCCAAAGTCAATCCCCCAATCCTACTACATTTTTCATCTCAAATCAATTAACCTTGCTCATCATAGTTGTCCATGGGTTGTACGAAAACTTAGAGAAAACCAGAATAAAATATGTATAGATTCAATGTTTCATGCGCTTGATAAAATCGCATTTTATCTCATCTCAATTGACTTGTAATGATATGAGATTAAAACCATTATAAGATGGTATACTCTCAAGTTTTCAGTCGACGTGGGATACCTTAACACACACATCTCACACGCAGCATGGAACTATTTATATCACAAACTACTGGCAATCGTTATTGGAGAACTTATCATCCAGTTGAACCACTTCTGATACTATATTAACATATATAAAATAATGAATAATATCATATCTCTTTACATAATATCATATCTCGACCTCCATAGTGATGAAAAATTCTTGCGAAAACTAGGTGATTGTGATAGCAATTTCAATCATTTAAATATTGCACAATTCGATGACAAATTTTGGCAAGTCTTTGTAGTTTTGAATTAAAAGCAACATATATTTAATATATATATATTTTTGATGGTGCAAAGAGATTTTTTGTGGTGTGGCAATTTGTGTGGATTAGTGGGAGGCGGCTATATACATATAGGATTGTGAGTTGTTCCAAATCCATTTGATTACCAACCATATATAGGGGTGTTCATGAGCCGAGCCAACTCGCGAGTTACTCGAGATTGACTCGTAAAAAACTCGAATTCGACTCGTAGTTAATCGAGTCGAGCTCGAGCTCGAGCCGCTCGAGTAACAATCGAGCCCGATCTCGAGCTCGGTTTTATTCAGCTCGATAGGCTCGCGAGCCTAAACGAGCTCAACCCTTATTTTTTATATTTATATTCTTATCCCTCAAATTCCTATTATTTACATTTTATACCCAAACTATAAAATAACCAAAAAAAAAACCCTAAATCTTTTCCTTTTACTTTTGAGCGCCGCCCACAACTCATTTCACTTTTCTCTCTCAATTCACTCTTATCTGTCAAATTTGTGGTGTTGCCAAATTTCTTACCTCTGATTCTCTTATTTCTCAATTCATCTCTCATCTCTCAATTCTTAGTGCCGATTCTTACTTCTCTACAGCCGCCCCGTCAAATAATGTGAAACAACCCTACTACATCCATTCAAATCCTCCTTTGACCGACGGAAAAGCAGCTTACACCTCTCCTTGGTCCTGAATCTCCACCACCATGAATCAAATACGATTAACAACGTTTTCTCTACTGAGCAAGAACTATCATCATAAAAAAAA
>JAPKLW010008711.1:566-12948 GCA_026898455.1 Plectranthus barbatus | reverse complement strand
ATAATTAACTTATTTAAGACTTAAATAAGTTAATTATGATTGCCAATTTTATTATTAACCACGATTAGCTACTAAACATTAGCTCCGAAATTAATGTGCCAAAATTAAACACGTCAATTGTAGCGGGACGGAGGGAGTATTTTCTTATCTCCATATCACAATCATTCCACCCATATACCACAACTCAAGACATGAGCGAAACCAATACTTCTTCTTAATCTCATAGACAAGGAAAGAAAAATTTTGTATAGGCTCAAAAGTGGCTAACTAGGGAATATTCAATGTGAAGGGACAATGTTTAGGGAATTGGGCTATCAAATATGGCCTAAGATCATTTCCTAAACTTGTGCACACTATGCAGTCTCAACACAGAAAATAGGCAAGTTCTAGAGAAATAAAATCACACATGTGAATCTCACATCAAACGAAATAAAGGCTCAAAATTCTCACACAAGGGTTCAAAAATTTTCTTCCGCAGTCAATTTCAAATCAGCTCAATCAGCATGCAAGCACAAGTGTCAAATCAATCCTATCATACGGTATTCTACATTCATAGGCATCTAACCACAATCACAATCAATTCAACTCAACCCTCAATCAATTCTAATCTCACAGTCTCATTCGGGTTATTTCAAAACTCAAAAATTTTCCCCACAAAATAGAATAAACTTAAAAATTAAGGCAAAATTTAAATACGGAAAGCAGAATAAATAAAAGATAGAATGTTCCATCTCTTGTCCACATCCCCCCAAACTTATTTCCAACTCGAAGAGTGGAATAAGTTTGAAAATCAGACAAAAGAGAGAACGATACCTGGTAGTTGATCTCAGACATCAACTTTTTATCCCCTGGAGTCTTTGAACATTGCGCGGCGTGAAATAGTGGCTGTTGGCACTTCGCGTCGATTGACTTGAAGCCTTCTTGTCGATCCCTCTCCTTGGATCAAGTGTATCACGCCGGACTGCTCGGCGTCGATCGACGCTAGGCTGCGTCGATCGACATCGAGCTGATCTCCAAGATTTTTTTTTCAATACTGCAAAACAACTGTTAGCAAAGAAATAAAAGCAGAAATTCAAAATAATAATAAAAAAACAAAAATTGAAAAGAAAATACGGAAAATGTTGGGTTACCTCCCAACAAGTGCTTGATTTAACGTCGCAGCTCGACGATACCTCAAATCACTGCCAAGGAGGTCGGGTCCAGACTCGCCGACCTTTGGCATCCACCATGTAGACTTTCCGGTCTTTGATAAAGGTGGTGAGCTCAGAAAAAGGTGGCGCAGTTGACACTGTTACCCTATCGTTTCATCGCTCCCACTCAATGGCAGCTGCTTCATCTTCTTCAGACTCATCCTCTTCTTCGGTAGTGGAGATTCGATTGCACTCCGCCTTCTTCTTGTTCTTGTCAATCACAAAGGTGATCCTCTTGTCATTCTCTCGGAGTGTGATCTCGCCGCCTCGACAGTCAATGAGAGCAGCGCTAGTGTCGAGAAACTCATGCCCCAAGATCATGGGCATATTCTCGTCCTCCTTCATCTCGTGCACCACAAAATCTGCAGGAAAAAAATGAGATGGCCCACACGAATGAGCACATCCTCTAGTATACCTTTCGAGCGGGACACAGACTGGTCCGCCATCTGCAGGGTGATCGTCGTGGGCCTCATCTCTCTGATGTTGAGACGTTTGTAGATGGAGTACGGCATCAGGTTGATACTGGCCCCAGTATCGCAAAGTACTCTCTCGAATGTGTGTCCCCCAATCTCAACGGGAATAGAAAAGCATCCAGGATCGCTTCTCTTGATGGGCATCTGCTTTTGAAGTAGCAGGCTGCACTGCTCGTGGATCTTCACCGTCTCATTTTCCACGAATTGTTTCTTTCCACTCATCAATTTCCGGAGGTACTTCATGTACCCCGAGATTTCCTTTAGTGCTTCGATCAGCGGGATGTTGATGCTGACCTTCTTCAGGTTCTCCACAAATCTGGAGAACTTCTCGTCCTCTTTCTGCTTCGCCAACCTTTGTGGGAATGGTAAAGGAGGGAGCTGCTCTTCAGGCTGCTTCTGCTTCGTGTCTGGAACAGACTTCAACATCGATCGACGTAGTGTAGCATCGATTGACGGGCCTCTGTCTTCTGCATCGATCGATGTGGCAGGTCCGTCGATCGACGTGGATTCATCTCCTGTGCATTTTTGCTCCTTTTCGCCTCCAGAATCATCTACAGCCATCTCGGGACCCTTGTAGCTCGTCCCAGACCTCAGAGTAATGGCTTTGCAGTCTTTTTGGGCCTTTGGGTTCACCTCCGTTGTGCTCGGAAGCTGTCCAGGCTTGTGTTGGTTGCCGAGTGTGGTGGCAATCTGGCTCAATTGTGTGTCCATCATCTGAAGATGTTTCGTCATCTGCTGCATGTGGTTTGCCATTCCCTTCACCTCGGTTTCTACTTTCCCAAACCAGTTATCCGAGCTCTTGATGAATTTCTCGAGCGTCTCCTCTAGCACGGATTTCTTCCTTTCCACAATCTCTCCTCCAGTACCTGCATCAAAACCAGGCGGAGGGTGTTCTGCAGGAGAAGGGTTAGCATAGGAAAAACTAGGGTGAGATCGCTCATGGTTGTATTGATACCCTTGATTGCCTCGGTAGTTATTGTGATAACCACCGCCAATGTAGTTCACCTCTGTACCGGCAGTTCCAGACGAACTGCTTGCACCCCAGTTGATGTAGTCAGCCTCTACGGGTACTATGGCCATGCTTGGCTCTGCAACAGCTGCAACTTGTGATGTGCCCAATTTTTCAATCTCCTCCCGGAGCTTTTTCAACTCAGCGACCACGTCAAATTCTGGCTTTGTCTCGACTGCTTTGACTGGTAGCTGCCTATCAGTTGGCCATTGGTGGCTATTCAGCGCCATATCCGCCAGCAACCTCATACTCTCTGCACCACTCTTCTTCATCAGTATTCCTCCAGCAGATGCATCAACCAGCTCCTTCATGTGAGGGTTCAGTCCCTCATAAAAATGACACACTTGCATCTCCAGATCAATGCCATGTCTTGGACAGAATCATAGGAGATCTTTGTATCTCTTCCAAACCTCGTAAAGTGACTCGTCATACATCTGCTTGAAAGTAGTAATGGCAGCTTTCCTCTTCAGCAGCAGGCTCGGTGGGAAGTAGTTGGTAAGGAACTCTGCTCGAAGCTCCTCCCATGTCCCGATCTGACTCTTATCCAGTCCAGCAAACCAAGACCGTGCCTCGTCTCTGAGTGAGAACGAGAACAGTCTCATCCTGATCACATCTTGGGTTACTCCGTTCTGCTTCACAGTGTTACACACCTCAATGAATTGGTTGAGGTGGGTATATGGGTCTTCTACAGCTCTCCCCCCAAACTGGTTTTGCTGCACCATCTGAATAAGGCTTGTGCGCAGCTCGAAGTTGTTGGCATCAATGCCAACTCTGAATCCGGCCTCCGCTTGCTGTGGAAGAAATCGATCCAAGATGGACCTTTGCGGGATCACAACTTGCCTATCGTTCAACTCTGCCAGTCTTGCAGCTTGCTCCGCCTGAGTAGCCTGGGCTGCTTGTAGTTGTGCTCTCAGCTGATGTACTTCATTCACAAATTGCCTCTGCTCCTCGGGAGTCATATTTTGCAGAGGTGCTTCAAGATTCTCAGCCATCTCTCGTTGTTTTTCTTTTCCTTTCTTTTTGATTTTCCTGCAGGTTGCTTCAGTTTCAGGGACAAAGGCTTTGAGTGTTTTTCTTTTGGCTCGCGTGTTCATGCACCTGCAAATGAAATAGATAAATATCAGTTCAGCGTCGATCGACGTGGATTCACGTCGATCGACACAAAAGAGTGGTCGGCATCGATTGACGCTAGGGTTCGTCGATCGACGCAACAAAAAATGATCGACGTCGATCGACGCTAAGGGGCGTCGATCGACGTGGAATACAGAAACGAAAACTCACACACGCACACGTACAGAAAAATTAAAACTCAATCCAGCAAATCCCAGAACGAATTAGTAACAAGATAAAATCTAGCAACTCCCCGGCAACGGCGCCAATTTGATCACAGCTATTTCTAACAGATTAATTATAATAACAACGGCAAATAAATTTGTAAACCCTAAGGTTATCGATCCAGGGGAATTGTGTGGGGAAACTATCCTATATACTAGCTATGATCCTAAGATTCATTGTTTGAGAGATCCAAAATCAGGGTTTTATAAAAGTAAAGAAAACAATGCAGAAAATTAAAGTAGTTCGGAAAGCAAATTTAAAGAAACACAGATTCTAGGGAAAAATTCTTATTATGGATGACATGTAGGAGTCAATTAATTTAACAGGTGGAATACTGCAACAATGCTCTATTTCCTTGTTTGGCAAATATAACCTAGATTACTAACTTGTGACTATCTCCGCTCGGTCTCAAAGTACACCAAATTAGTCAATCTGATAAGCAAATCAGTTCAATTCCTACAGTCTAGTACATCTATTTGGATAGTGTAGATTGTATCATGCATTCCTATTCCCACTATTAATATTCACCTCTCGGTCCTTCTATCAATAGCTAGACATCTAAATTAATCGTCACCTCTCGGTCCTGGAATTAATCTAGAATTATAGAATAAACACAGGAATCATGAACCTAATTAATTAATCCTAACATGCATCCATAATAATATCAACCCCTAGAACTCGCTAGGGTTTCTAGCCACTCATCGCAGATAGAAATCCAAAAGAAAACATATTAAATTGCATAAACATAAAGAACTTACAAGAAAATAAAAGGGTTTCGTGTTTCCCAAGTCTCCAAACTCTCAAAATCAAATTGTAAAACGAAAATATGAAAAGGAATGATAGGGAATAATGGGGCATTCTGAAAAATTGAATTTACATAGGTATTTATAGTGGTGGATGTGTATCCTATCAAATCTAGGGCTAAAGATATGAATAAATCCGTTTTTCCTCGAATTTCCGCTCCAGCAGACAGCCTCGCGTCAATCGTGGCTGATCCATGTCGATCGACGTGGCTTCTTGGTCGGCGTCGATCGATGCTGATTGGCGTCTGTCGACGCAGTTTCTCGCCCCTTCTGCGCGGTCTCACGGTTTTGGCCATAACTTTCTTTCCCGAACTCCGATTGACCCGATTCCAGTTGCGTTGGAGAGCTAACTCAAAGCATCATCCATTTCCATGTGCCAATAGCTCGAATTCCTCTTGTGGAAGAACTCTTCACTGCTACTCTTACACGTCACTACTTCTGGAACGGATTTCTCGTGAACTTAGGCCTAAAACCCTGCAAAAACACCAAAATGCGCATAATACCACCTAATATAGACTCATGCATAGAATATATATATATAAACTCAATAAAACTACATAAAATAGTAGAAAATAATTTAGATAAGCTAGTAAAATAATGAGCTTATCACTAGTCTGGCAGCCTGCTCTACTTGAACTGCTTGTGCTACTTGAAGTTTCTCCCTGAGTTGTCGGACCTCATTCATGAACTTTCTTTGTTCCTCAGGAGTCATGTTTTGAAGTTGTGCTTTTGGTGGTTGCTCCATCTCAGGCTCTTTTTCCTTGCTCTTTCCTTTGCTTTTGTTTCTCCTACAGGTAGCTTCAATTTATGAATCGAAGGCTTCAAGATTCTCCCCCCGAGCTCTTGTGTTCAGGCACCTGAAGAGAAAACAGAAAATTGGGAATCAGTCTCTGTGTCGACCGACAGGGAGGCTGTCGATCGACACGGATGCTGCCTCTGTGTCGATCGACAGAAGCTCTGTCGATCGAAACAGAAGCAAAAATCTCACACACACGCACGCGAACAAAAAAAAAACTCAATCCAGAAAATATCATAACAATCCAATAACATGACAAAATCTGACTATCCCCAGCAACGGCACCAATTAGATCGCTGTAGAAATTACAGCAGCAAATAAATTTATAATAACCCGAAGGCTAGTCGAACCCATAAGGATAGTGCAATGAAATTATCTCATGTGCTGGCATTGTGTATCAATTCTTTGTTTGAGTGAACCAATTTTGAATAGGGTTTTTGTTTTCAAAACAGAAAAATGACTTGGGAATAAAATTCAATGATAAAAAGCACAGATTCTAGGGAATTCAACCAATCCAATCCAACATGCATAAACAATCAATCCAAACCCAAAATAATTATTAAGGTGGAAAATCTGATAAATTGGAATTAATTCCTTTGTTGGGCAATTAAAACCTAGATTACTAGAAAGTGAATTTCACCTTTCAGTCTCAAGAACACAAACTAGTCAATCCCAATAAAGATACAGATTTGAAAACCCTACAACTAATTCTTCTTTTTGAGACATAAAATAGTTGTATCAAAATTCTATTTTCCTATTATTAATTATCTCCTCTCGGTCTCAAATTAATAACGATAAACCTAATCCAATTTTCATCTCTCGATCCTTCAATTGAAAATAGATTTTAAAATCAAAACCATAGAATTTGAACCAATTAATTAGGGTTTAGATTTAATTGAATTAACACATGCTAAAGAGGATGGAGAAACCCTAGAACCTGTTAAGGGTTCTAGCCTAACATAATTGAAATAAACATTGCAATAAATATAAATAAGCTTACTTGAATCATTAAAAAAATAGGAACCTTGAATGTCTTGAAAAACTCCAATGAATTCAGTAAAATAGAGAAAAAAGAGATATAATTTCATGCCTAAGAGTTCATATTTATAGAGGGGGAAAAAGACCTAATTTAACTATTGGGAAAATATAGCAAAAACTGCCAAAACAGGCCAAAAATAGCCTTCTCGGACATCTGTGTCGATCGACAGGCAGGCTGTCGATTGACACAACCTTCAAGATCGAAGGCATAACACCCTCTAAAGTAGACTCATGCATAGAAATAAGTAAAAACATAACATAAAGCACTTGAAACAATGGAGAAAAATATAGATAAGTGAGTATAAATATGAGCTTATCACGGTACAGCAGAATGATTACCAAAAGTAGCCAAGGCAACCTTCTGAGGGTTCATAACTGATTCCGCTGCCATCAAGTCATTGACCAACTCATTTAGAGTATACTCTTTCTTGTTCATGACAACATTCAGTCTAAAACTCTCAAAGGACTTGGGTAGAGAGTTCAGTATGATATCGACTAGCCTCAGCGTCGATACCTCCATCTTACACAGTCAGTTCATCCACGAGGTGAGTCATGGTGACTACGTGCTCTCTCACTGGGGTGCCATCAGTCATCTTCTTACTCATGATTTCCCTCATGAGATTGAATCTGACGGCTCTATCAGTTTCCCCATGGGTCGCCTCCAGACTTTGCATAATGTCATAGGCATCCCTATGGTGCTGATGCTGCTGCTGCAAGACTTTCGACATAGTGGTCATCATGTAGCACTTGACTACATTGTTCGATTTCTCCCACTTATTATAAAAGTCTATATCCATTTGACTGGATTCAGTAATTGGCACTTCGGGACGAAGTACTTGCAGAACGAACATATGTTCTTCTGCAATCAGGAGGTATTCGAGATTGCATTTCCATTCCAGGAAATTTGGACCAGTTAAAGTGTTTTGTGCGAGAATATTGATCACATTAGACATAGACAGATCTGAAAACAATAAAGAATCTTAAATAAGAATATCCATGTAGAACTTCGAAAACAAATGCATTGAAAACCTTTTAACAAATCAAATACAAATGTTTTCCACTAATTGCCCAAGAGATCCCACCGCAAGCTACACTCGTAGACGTTTACGATGTCACCCACGACCAGAACTGCGGGTTTTAAGCCCCAATCCATTTAATTTCACTACCATGTCAGGAACCTTTTGACACTAGAAATTAATAATTAGTGAAAACCTTAGACCCAGCCATCTCTCAAGAACAGGGATGCAATTTTTGCATTATATTCTAAGATGCTTCTAAGCGATTAACCACAAATTTAACTCCGGCCAAAAGAGACGGTTTAGCATGGCACGTAACCATACCGCACAGCCCTCAAAGCTTTTGTTATCTATAGTTTAAATAAATCCTAGAATTCATGTGAAAGTGATCTACGCAAGCTACACTTGTAGACGTTTACGCAAAACCCTCCCACTATTCACATGATTTAAATTGTTTGTCTAGAAATCCCAACAACTGTACCCATGCACCTCCGGGAACTAGCAAGCTACACTCGTAGACGTTTACTAGAGCGAGAGATACACTTACAGCCTAGGACCGCTTTGTGGAGGTTTGTTGATTTTAATTAAAAAATTCGCTTAGTATTTTTTCTCTTAAAAAGGATTCTTTATGCGCACACATAATTTCTTTGTCATTATATTTCCCAAGTTTTTGCATGTAATAATACAAGTCAAAAAATTCCCAAAATATAATCCAACAAGAAATTAATCACATAAGCATGCTTGGAAAGCTGTAAATAATAAAAGCGATAAATTATGCTTTTCCTATTATCTACACATGCTTAATTGCGCACATAATAAATCACATATCATACGAGGACAATTAAGACAAACGAAAATTCCTTGTGGCCCCACAAAATAGAAAAATTAATTCTATCTATTACAATTTGAATTTGAATCTAATTTGGATAATTCCAAATCTTTTCAAATCTTTCCAAATCTTCAAGGGCCTCCAAATCTTCAACCACCAAATCTTTTTGGATTTAGGCCTTTGTGATCTGATGATTTGCCCTAACCCTAATGCAAACCCTAGGGTTTAACAGGATTGCACAAACCATCAAAACTCGAGCCACAGCGACGGGACAGCATCAGCCGACGACGACCACCGCCGCCGCCAGCTGATGCCGCCGCGCGCTGTGGTCGCTGCCCGCGCGCTGCACGCCCCGGCCGCGCGCCTGCCGCGCCGCTTGCCATCGCCCGCCGTCGTCCTCCGCCGGCTCCGTCTTCATTCTTCGTCCTCGACCCGTCCAATTACAGATTTTAAAAAATAAAATTACAGAATAATCTATTCTATTACAATTTTTCAAATCTACACTAATCACGGATTTTCTCGTGATTTTATAAAATTAATTCGGCCCTACAAGGATAAACCAACGCGGGCTGAATCACAAGGGTTGCCACGAGGAACAAAAACCATCCACAATAATAAATTCATACATGCATATCGAATTTAATTATACACAACAGAGCCATAAATCAGAAACCTCGCTCTGTTACCAATTGTAGGGTTTTCCCGTGAGCCGAATCACCAAAACAAATTCGAACCGGATCGATTTATGGATATTGTGCATAATTAAAAACATAATAAATCCTAGCATGCTCCTATGAATTTAATACAATATTGTGGATTGAGAATTACCATAATTCTGTCGAGTCTGATCCGATCTTTTGCGTTTGAATTTCCAACTTCAATTCAACCACGCAATTCGATTTTATCTACGGAAGTAGAAATTAGCAATCTAATTTCTAGATAAATTCGAAAATAAAGATAGAAAAAGAAATAAGATTTCTGTTCTCCAGATCAGGTCTTCAGATCTGTATCCCAATGCTGTTCAGATCTACTACTGGTGAGGACTCCGTAGATCTGTGGTTTAAGCCGGACCAAAATTGAAATTCACCTCCTTTCTGATACAGGATTGGCGCCCCTCTCTCTCTCCTAGGGTTTCTTTTTTTCAATTGTGATACAACTTATGAGAGAAAGTTGTGTATTTATAGACCTAGGGTTTTATCCCTAATGGGCTCCTGGGCTCAATTCAGCATATTTATTTGGGACAGACCTGGGACCTAATGCAAATAATAAAGTGGGCCAATTAATTAATTAATTCCCATGTCCACAACCCAGGACACAATTAATTAATTAATATTAATTCTATTTCACCACAAAATTAATGCTGACCTCACCCTTTATTACCACGTTGTGAGAACGGGCTACATTAATTGAGAATCCCCATATTTAAGGTTACCGGACATTCATTAATTAATCGGAGCCTCTGACAAGCTCTAACTACTATTAATTAATATCTTATAATTCCTGAGTAGTACCACTCAAACCTTATCACTCGTGCCTAAACTTAATCAGCCTCAGGACTTTGGCACGATGAGTGTTATTGAGCTCCTCAGGGAATGTCCACATCCTATTACTCAGATATGGATACCTAAACCCAGTCTCAGGAAGTACTACACGAACCGCTGTTACCCAAGATGTGGATATACGAGCACGTTACTCAGGCTCTCCACCATGGCAAGTCAAAGCAACAGTCAATCCGTCTAAACCCATGAACCTTCGTTAGGGTTTGGATTCAATCAAAACGAGATCTTGTATTTGCTGATGTCAGACAGACAAATACATCTCAGTGGTCCATCAATACGCCACCCCTTGCTTACCAGCATGTCAAGTAACAAAGACAGACTACCTATTCCGACAATGCCGCAACCATCTGGACAGACGTATCCTCATACGCTGTCTCGGCTGTGATCATGTTTATGTCTCACTAGGTCAAGTGATCATACTGTCTTCTGCGATCTACAACACTCTGTATGATTGTCTCTATCAATGAGACAAGAGGATACTATTGTTCGTACATGCAATTTGTTTAACAGATAGGAGAAATAAACCGTTGTATACTCATTATAATAAATGCTTTCAGTATACAAAACCCATCAGTCACCGACGACGCCAAACGAGATTCGTAGTCTTCTTGGCTTAGCTGGATACTACAGGAGGTTCATCGAGTGCTTCTCAAAGATAGCGAAGAAGATGACACAACTACTCCAAAAAGGGATGAAGTTTGTTTGGACAAAAGAATGTGAGTAGAGTTTCCAGAAGTTAAAGCAACTTTTGACGACCACGCCAGTTTTGGCAGTGCCAGAGCCAGATCAGAACTTCGAGGTATACACCGATGCATCTAAGAATGGACTCGGTTGTGTTTTAATGCAAGGTGGAAAGGTGATAGCTAATGCGTCAAGTAAATTGAGACCGCACGAGGTGAACTATCCTACTCATGATTTGGAGCTAGCAGCCGTAATCCATGCATTGAAAATTTGGAGACACCATCTCTATGGAGTTAAGTGTGCCATATTCACAGATCACAAGAGCTTGAAGTACTTCTTCGAGCAGAAGAATCTGAATATGAGGCAGAGGAGATGGTTGGAACTAGTCAATGATTACGACCTAATGATAAACTATCACACAGGTAAGGAAAATTCAGTAGCGGATGCCTTGAGTAGAAAAGGAGAGGCTCAATTGGGTTGTATGCTTACCAGAGAAGGCAATTTGGTTAGAGAATTCGAGAAACTTCATCTCAAAGTAATATCGCCCTCAGAGAGAAAGAGATGTGAAGTAGCAACTCTGACTGTCGTGCCGGATTTAAGAGAAAGAATTATTGAGGCACAAAAGAAGGATGAGGAACTCGAGAGGTTACACCAGAGGTTGAGAATCAAACCGGTGGGTGAATACCGAAAGACACCCGATAATGCATTGTTGTTCAGAGACATAATCTTGGTGTCGAATAGTGAGGACCTGAGGAATGAGATTATGAGTGAAGCTCACGATACGCCGTATACCGCTCACCCAGGAAGTACGAAAATGTATCAAGATTTGAAGACTAAGTACTGGTGGGATGGTATGAAGAAGGATGTAACCTTGTATGTGGAAAAGTGTTTGGCATATCAGCAAGTCAAGGCGTTACATCAGCGGCTGTATGGGAAATTACAGTCGTTAGACATTCCCGAGTGGAAATGGGAACATATTGCCATGGATTTTGTGACGGGTTTGCCAAAGTCACAAAAGGGAAATACGATAATATGGGTTATAGTGGATCGTCTAATGAAGAGTGAGCATTTCTTGCCGATCCGAGTGACTTACGGATCAGACAAGTTGGCACAGATTGTCAGACTGCACGGAGTGCCAGTATCTATTACGTCTGACAAAGACGCGAAATTTACTTCTCAATTTTGGATGAGCATGCAACAAGAGTTGGGGACGCGCCTAAATTTCAGCACAGCGTTTCACCCGCAAACCGATACGTCTCAATTTTGGATGAGCATGCAACAAGAGTTGGGGACGCGCCTAAATTTCAGCACAGCGTTTCACCCACAAACAGATGGACAATCCGAGAGAACCATCCAAACTCTTGAGGACATGTTGAGGATAGTGGTTCTCGACCAAGGAGGAAGTTGGCAGCCGATTTTGCCGCTAATCGAGTTTGCCTACAACAATAGTTACCAGGCGACATTTGGGATGGCACCGTACGAAGCTCTGTATGGAAGGAAGTGTCGATCTCCACTATATTGGGATGAAGTGGGTGAAAGACAAATTCTAGGGCCTGACACCATCAGTGAAATGATTGCAATTGTCCGTCAGATCCGAGACATAATCAAAAAAGCCCAGAGCAGGCAGAAATATTATGTCGATTCCAGAAGGGT
>JAPKLW010008710.1:0-12952 GCA_026898455.1 Plectranthus barbatus | reverse complement strand
ATGAGCTCTTGTCAGCATCCACAACAAAGAAATAATTCTCCAATGGCAACACCATTTTTGCTCCACCCTTGAAATGCAGCTCCATTTCTGGGATCCTTACATCCTTGTACCCTGTAATATCAAAGCAAGGTCTCAACCCTGTCACAGACTCCACCTCCGCAGCCCTCTTATACTCCTTCACCTGCTCCGAGAATGCATCGGCCACGGCCTCAAAAACTGCCTTGTTCATGTAAACAAACGTCGATCCTGAATCAACTATAGTCCCACCATTTCCATTCGAATCCGGCGTCAGCTCGTGGTGAGGGATTTGAACTTTCTTCCCTCCAACAACCATCTTCTTCAGTCCGATGTAGTAGTAATCAGACGATGCACCTTCTCCATCCCTGTCTGGACTCTTCAACAGCGGAGTGTAGCTGAGTTGTGCAGTTTTAGTGCCGGAATCAGAATCGGAATCCATCAAAAGCAAGCTGCTCTTAGGGGTGTTGTCAAACTTGTGAGAAACATGGCAGTAAGAGAATTTCCTGAGGCCTAATTGGGTAGGCAGCGAGGAAGCTCCCCTGCCAAACCCAGCCACACCTGCAGGCTGATTTGATGAGAAAAGAGAGCATCCCACTAGAAAATCTGCAACTTTCTTGTGAGGCATGTTGAGGGTTTCCACCATAGCTAAGCCTCCGGTTGAGCCTAAACCATATAGAATGATATATGGAGGGCAGATTTGAGTGCAGTTAGTTTTGGACAACTGGCAATCCAGGCAGCTGGAGGTGGGATCAAAAGATTTATGAACCCAACCACACTTGGGATTCATGCATCCCACAACCTTGGCCGTTGAAGATTGCTTAGGATAGAAGGAAGAAATGGTAGTAGATGAGAAGGAACAGTTCCTGCAGATGTATTTTTTGGTACAAGGAAACCAAGAAAAGCTGCTGCCGGTGTCGATGATCATAGGTATAGATTGAGGTGGGGTGCCAAAGCTGAGGGAAACCGAGTAAGCTCCATTGTAGGGAAACAAAGGGGTGGTGGTGGACACAGGTGAGTTCTTGGCATTCTTCAGGTGGTGGGCCCGGGCTATTGAGCTCGAAGCTAGCTGTGTTAGCCTCTGCAGTGGGTTTGAATGTGGGATGGTGCTGTAGAGTGAGATGGGAATAGGAGGAGCAGCAGAGATTGAGGATATGAGAGAGAAGAAGAAGAGAGAGATGAACAGAATGGACATGGTTTAAGGTAGGGGGTTGGGAACTGTTGCTGGTATTATCTGGTTTAAGTGAGGAAAGGGGGAGGAGATATAGGATTGAAGAGGTGATTAAAGGAAAACATGTTTGTACATTTGTTGACCATAACAACTGTCAGCGAGCATGTGAATAAGATTCAAGAAGCAGAAAAAGGGGAAAAGTGAGAAGGAGATAGAAACTGAGTGGGCCTCCTCCTCTCTCTTCAACTTGTGAATGAACAATGTAGCATTCAATGCAACGGTAGTTGGCAATAGCCGTTGTTGCTCCATTTCCCCATCCACTGCATCTAATGCTTTTTACTGCACATCACAACCCTTCAATTATTATCTCTTTTAAGATATGCTGCCAAAAACAAATTGCTTCAACATTTTCCTTTTACTTCTAGCATATCTCTTTTGTCCCCTGCCTTGCCTACGTCGAATAACTGCAAATTAAACAGGTTTTTCTGTTTTTAACCTATACTTCCATTTTTTTATGAAGTAGTTGCTTTCAGATTTTCAAAAAAAAAAGAAACTAAACTCCCACACAGTGTAAGAAGCAACACATGATTGTAAGAAAAAGAGGATAGCCTGATTGAAGCACAAAACAACGTCATCCAACTCCCAACACAGTGCAACATAAACCAAAGTGGGAAGCAAGCCACATGGGCACAACACCAAAACATGTGAATGATCGTTTTCAGACGAGAATGAGATGGGCAGACAAAAGAAGACAACCAGACTCCAACTATATGAGCACCTGATTGTTCGTTCCACCAGCTTCAGGGACCCCTCCATGTATTATAAATGGATTATCTCAAATTTTAACAAAACTTTTCGTTACTTTTGCAATTATAATATAAGATTTTTAATTTTTGCAATAATAACACAAAATCTAAAAGTCTTTGTGATTAAAACACAAATATATTGTATACTAATTTTATCATTTAAAAAGTAAGTTTTGTGATGATTTGGTTGCTATTTATTCCAAATTTGTTAATTAAAAATTAAGTTTTGTGATGTTTGTTATTTTTTAAAAATTCGATTACTATTATTAAAAAAAATGATAGATCTCTTTTGATAAATGCTGATTAGGAAACTATCTTTCTAAATTTATTAAGAAGTCTTATTATGTATTTGAATAATATTTAACTAATTATTTCTTATTATTGTTTTTTATCATATTTCGTAGTGTTTAAATGTTTTTATCTAAATATTAAAGTATTATAAATTTCAAGATTACTTAAGTAAAAATTATTATGGAGAATTTAGTTATTTTTATATCTAAATTTGTTCGACTTACGAATAAAAATTAAAATTTAAAATATGCTTAAATAATTAATTATTCATAATATTCTTATTCAGTGAGTCTATTTTAAAAAGTTTTATTTAATTAATTTAGAACTTATAATTTTTTAAATAGATTGTGTTATTTTTTATGAAATTTTAAAAACTAAATAAATACCAAATATAAAGCAAACAAACCATCACAAAACGTACTTTTTAATTTGTTAATTTAGTATAGAATATATTTGTGTCGTAATCTTTTTTAATATAAATTGTGTTATTTTTTTAAAAAAATAAAAAATAAATAAATATCAAATATAATAATAAAAATGAAAAATAGGAAACAAATCATCACAAAACGTACTTTTTAATTTATTAATCTAGTATACAATATATTTGTGTCGTAATCCCAACGAATTAAAATTTGGTTTTATAATTCCAAAAACTGAAAATATTATGTCATAATTGCAAATATTTGAAAAATATATTATAATCGTAAAAGTAATGAAGAGGTTTGTTAAACTTAGCAAATAAATCATGGCCCCAATTCTAGAACTCCACCAAAATATTACTCCCTCCGTCCCTTATAAGTAATCTCTTTTCTTTTCGGCACGGAGATTAAGAGTTGTGAGTGTAGTGGAATTAATATTTTATTGGTGAGTGTGAAAAAATTTGCCATTTTAGGAAAGTGGGACTAATTTATAGGACAAACAAAAATAGGAAGTGGGACTACTTCAACGGAACGGAGGGAGTATATTGAAAGCAGTCATTTTCAAACCTATCAATCACGAGACCTTAACATGAAACAAGAGGTGGAGAATTTGAGAAGTCTTCAGCACATTTCTATGTTTTTTTATTTACAAACAAATTTGTTTTTTTTTTTTAAAAAAAAAAAGGAGCAGTATTCCCATGTCATATTTTTGGTTTTCGTTTTTGCTCAAGCGAAGAAGAATACTCAATTTAGTCATCTAGGCACTTGAAATAAGTAGATAAAGCTTTTGTGTGATCTCACACAAGCATTACACTGGGTGTAAAATGAGATAGATAGCACAAAGCTGAATAATATGGATGAACTTCAAAATCAATATACATAGAACTCCTTAACCATAAACTTCTTTTACACATCTGGCTTCATAGTAGATAGTGAGAGTTTTGATACACAGTGTCAAGATTTTAGTAACTGAATGAAGGAGAACAATCCCAAAGTTAAATCACTAATAAAGAGAAGGAACAAACTTCAGTCTTTGCTGATGCCATACAATCTCATTGTACCTTCGCTTTCTTCCTAGCCAAAAATCGTTCTTTTGCGGCAGCAATTGCATCCTGGCTTCTTTTGTGATGGTCCTTGGCAGCAGATGCAGCTGCATCCTCACTTACATTTTGATTGTCAGGTCTCTGAGCCTCGCTTCCTTTATTACTGTCAGGATTTGGTTGGTTATGAGCCAATTGCTCATCAGTGATTTGATGTTGAAGTGAAGCATCAGAAATAGGCTCTGCATAAGGTTGGTCAGACTTTTCCTTGGGAGAGAGACTCCCCGGGATATCATCCTGCTGCCGCTTTGCCATCCTTGATGATTCCGAACTAGTACTAGTAGTTGTAGGAGTGACTTGACCTGGCGGCTGAATTACCCCATCTTGAGGCTGAGGCCTTTTCTGTTTCCCCTTGTCAGCATCTCCAGCACCAAATGCAACATTTTTGGAAAGGTTGAAATAAAAATCACTGAGGTCTGTCTTCTTGGTAACCTATTAAAACAAAGAAGAAACTAAAATGTTATACACACCCTGACAAATAGAATCCTAATAGCAATGTTATTAATAACACTACAATGGGCGCAAAACAAGCTACATAAGGACCAAAACCAGATGGGACAACTGTGCCACACCCCAAAGTAAACTAAATAAGACCAGTGCACAAAGAAATAACTACCCCACACTGGCAGACTATGATTCAAATCCAGTTTGCAGCATTATAAAACACTATGAAAATGACAGTCAGAAATATCACAACATATATTAGAGGTGTATTCATTTAGTGTCTCCATATACAAGCTCAGTTGGTGTGCGTAACATACATGATATTGTCGCATGCACCTACAATTCATGAGTTCAAGAATAAGCTTACTTAGTTAAACATATACTCCCTCCGTCCCACGAAATTAGTCCCATTTGCCTTTTTTGTCCGTCCCATCTAATTGTCCCATTTTCTAAAATGGCAAACTTTTTCACACTCATTAATAAAATATTAATTCCAATACACTCACTAACATTGGTTATCGTGCCAAAACCAAATGGGACTAATTACATGGGACGGAGGGAGTATCTTTTAATTGCCAGACCAACTGTGTATAAGAGATTGAGTGCATGGCAGGCGAGAAAAATATGTATGAACTTAAGAGATTCACAACATCATGAACCGAACACAAAGTCAAGCCCCTGGCAACAAGCATAATTGTATAAGCTAGAGTTACAAGCAGACAAGATTGCCCAAATTCTAAGGCACATTTTATCAACAAGGAGATAAGGGAGATCAACTTACATCTTCCTTCTCCTCTCGCAATTCACGTAGACGCTCTTCCTCCATCCATTTGGCTTGCTCAGCCAGTTTCTTCTTGTAAGCACTAGTGACAAATTTATCTTTATCTGCATAAAGATGTTCATCTTGACTTCTCTCTTTAGCAAGTTTCCTCTCATAAACAATCTCATGTTCTCTTTCTCGTTGTTTTGCCTTCTCTATCAGTTTTTGAATATATTTCGGCTGAAAATGAAATTAGTAACAGATAATGGTCATATATATTAAACAATCCATTTGAATATATATTAAACAATCCATTCCAAATTTTCAAAGTATCTAAATTAGTATCAGATAATGGTCATATATATTAAACAATCCATTTGAATTAACAGTTTGAATGGATTGTTTGATATGACTTTGCCTTTTTCGAATGAGAAAAGTAACAAACTCCTATAATACCTTTCTATCTTGCCGATCTTGCTCTTTAGGAAGAACTTGTTTCTCTTTCATTTGATCATATACTCCATCATAGTCGAATGCCGAAGGGTCTTCCTGAAGAGCCTTCTTATGCTGCTCTTCAACCTATACAAGATTAAAGAATAAAAGCCAAATAACACTGTCAAATCCAAATATATAATGGAAAAGGAATATTGGATTGCATCCATACCAAATTTTATGAAAGAAGAAAACCTACATCTTTGTGAGTTTTGTTTTTATAAGCTTGGCGCAAGATCTCCCTCTCAACGTTATCATCATCATCGTCATCATTAAAGCCAAGCACCTTTGGGGCTGGGGGTCTAGCAGGCTGTTTCTGTTGTGGTTTAACTCTAAGTTGCAACCCGTACTTTGACATTTCGTGTTTCTAACTTCAAACTGTCTCTTCAATTTTTCCAAGTCTGAATCAAATCATAACAAACACTAATAAGAAATTTATTGTAAATCAAAGAAATATCTCACATTATCAATTCTTTGAGCTTATAGAAAAATAATCAGATAAAAAACAATTGATCTAACCAAATGCAACAAAAAAAAAAAATTGCTATTCTAGGAACGGGACGGACAAAAAAGGAAAAGTGGACAATTTATGCGGGATAGAGGGAGTATCAAACAAGAATCATTCTCAAATAATATAATGTAAACATAGTGTTCATTCGTATTTCCTTCGTGTTAATTCACAAGAATCATTCGTGTAAATTAAATAAATAATAATTAAAAGAAAGAAACTGATTCACTAATAAAAGTAATAAAACCCATCCAAAATTCAAGTGTAGTTGTCTCTTCGTTATGAATTTTCATCAATGTTTTGGTGGGCATTAGAGAAAATACTGACGAACACCAACACAACACCTTATTTATTCGATAAGGTCAAAAAATATGGTAATACAAGGAGAATTTAACGAAACTCCCTGCATAAATGTTGCAAAACTTTGTGATAGTATAGACTGTCATTGACATCACAATTATATTAAGGCACTCTCATTCTCAATTCAAGAAATTATTCAACAAACAAGCAGCATAATTGAATTCATTCTTAATTCAATTCACCAACAAACAATTCACCAACCCAATTCACCAGCATAATTCTGAAGGTGGAGTATGCTTACCGGACAGTGATGGTGGTGGTGGCAGACAAGACGAAGGCGGAAGTGAGGCGAAGGCAGCTGCGTGGGAGCCGCAGGCTGGGACGGCGGAAGCGAACGCCGGCGGCAGCGGTGCGAATTGGGGGAGGAAGGCGGCTGCTACAAAGGGCGGGCGAGGGACAGCGGCGGCTACGAAGGACGTTCCAGGGACAGCGAATTGGGCGAGGACGGCGATTTGGGGGAGAAATTCTGGGATTCGTTCTATTCGAATGGTGAGTTTTTTTTTAATTTTTTGTTTTATTATAATTTTTTTTATATTTAATTTTCTTTTCCGTTTTTTTTTTAAAGTCATAAATCCTTTTTTTTTAATTCATTACAAAAATCTTTTATTTAACTGATACGGTTTTAGTTTTTTTTTTTTAAGAAATAATAGCGATTAAGATTAAAGCTTAATAATTAAGGAGTATAATTGAAAGTATGTGTTTATTAAATAAATTAATAATTAAGGAGTATAATTGAAAGTATGTGTTTATTAAATAAAAGAATTCCATCGATCAATTGGATATCGCAAGGGAAAATATGCCATTATTTTTCCACCCATGATATATCTTATATATCATTAATTGCCCAGATTTATATCACTATTTTCACTTAAGCCCCACTTATTTTCATCATCTCTCTCCCCATTTTCCCACAAGACACTCCAGCGGCCTGCGGGGGCTCATTTGTGAGGGTTTCTCTCTCTTCACCGTCGCAAGTAAAATCTCCACTGATTTCCTTCAATTAATCTATCTTGCCTTCCGAATTTTCTGTCAGGTTTTGCTAGATTGAAGCCCGGGTGCTCGAAGGTTAGGAATTTCGTTTTTTTTTTAACCTAAATACGAAAACCGTATTCCCAGTTGATAATTTATTGAGAATTTCTGTTGTTGGCAGTTTTGAGTGGCTATTATTGATTTTTATCTGCGTGCTCGTACTAATCTTGAAAGTTTTGAGCTGGCAGAAACTAATAACTTCCTCCAACTTATTTGGTTTCTGCGTCTATGGAGTTGATGTTGTATGAATGCGTGCAGCTGTGCATTTATCTGTTAGTTTTATTGGGCTCAGTTGTTACTATGCTCTTATAATGGTCATTACTGTAGTTTATGTGTCTCCTTAGTGAACTATCTTGATGGATAAAACGAAGCACGGACGATCATAAATGATTTTTTGAGTGTGATAAGTCAAATCTTTGGACTGCATTCTTGTTTTAATATAGAAAAGGCATTTGAATATTCTCTCTGTCCTCAACCTTACATCATTCTGAAAAAAAGAAACTTCGTGGCTTCTCCTCCCCTTCCTCGTACCAAACTGATCCTAACTCTCTCTCTCTAGCAATTTCAGCTGTCTAGCCGTTGCCTTAAGTTGAACTAAGTTTCTGCTACCATAATCCATATACTATAATATTATGCAGATATTAGATAGTTAAAAATAATGTGATCCGTAATATCTTATGTATAGTTCATAATTATCTCATGTTGCCTGAATTGTCCAACTTATCACACGTCCTTTGTTTGCTTTTTCTTGCAGATTTTGCATGAAATATAGTACCACCCGTCAAAAGTTTTTCCAGGTTATTTGTTGCCTTCTTCACTCTGATTTTAGTTTGGATGATATGGAAGTCTAGGGATGTCAATAAAATCCGAAACCGATGGGTCAGCCCGAAACCGGTGGGTTAAAATGCGGGTTAGGGTAAAAAACTTCCAACCCGAAATTATTTTAACCGAACGGGTTGAACCCGACGGGTTGGCGGCCCGAATGGGTTGAGCCCGGTGGGTTGCGGGTCGGCCCGTAGGTCCGACAATATTTAATCATATATATATATATATATATATATATATATATAATATTTTATTATTCATTATTTCTAATATTATTTATATCTTACTATACCCAAAATCCAATTCTCTAAACCTAATTTTTTGTCACACAAAATCTCATCTATCTCTCACAATGACGTAGTCCATTACCCTCAAATCGAAAAATCCTCCCTTTCTTCCACTTACACTGTCTTCCACTCATCACTCTCCTAATTAGCGTGCCTACTCATTTCTTCCTTTCAAGCACCTTTACAAGCCTCTCGTTGTTATGTTCACCCAAGTGAAAACTACATTTAATTTTATAATCTCTATTTTATCATTTAATATGTTGAAGAATGTACTTCTATTACTTTGAATAGTTCGCATATAAGGATTGATATTTTTTTTTAAACTATGATTGACCAAACTTTTATCAGCTTATCACTATTTTTTTACGAGGATATTGTTGTCTGATGTCTTTTATTTATGTTGGTTAATCATTTTTTTTTTTTTTTGGGGTTGTTAAAATATTTTAAGAAAATCTTTACAAAAGTAAACTCGTAAATCTTGTCAACCCGACGGATCAGCCCGAAAACCGATGAGTTAGGGTTAGATTCAAGAATTTTTAACCCGAGAAAAATTCAGCCCGATTCAACCAAGACCGAATAACCCGCAACCCGATAAGGTTAACCCGAAATCCGACGGGTTAGCCCGATTGACATCCCTATGGAAGTCTGGTCAAATTAATTCAAAGGCAAGAATACTTGCTAGCCTTTGTTTTTTTCTTCTTTAATTCCTCAAGAAAACTGTATCAGACAAGACAGCTATAATCAACCATGATTGGATTGTGCTTAGTTTAACAATTCGGTTTATTTTTTGCAGTGCAAACCAATGTGAATACATGCCTTATGTGTTTTGATGGTTAACTATATTACAAAATGGGTATAACTTCTTTGCTTTGCCCTTTGCTCTGATGCTCTTGCTTCTTAAATTGTTTAGGTTAAACAATGGGAAACAAACCTGCCAAGCCAGAGAAGAAGAAGGACGAGCTGTTGTTGAAAATTGTGCCTCCTCTAGACCCTGCATATACTCGTTGGCTTGCTAGGGATCTTGAGAGGATTTACGGCTTCACTCCACGAAATCCGCGCCCCATAAAGCCCCCAGACCACTATATTGAACACATGCGAATGAATGGCTGGCTGGACCTGGACCTGGACGATCCTGACCTGGCTCATTTGTTCAAGTAAACAATCCTTGCTAAATGTTAGGTTTGAGTAAGCCTGAAACTTTGTTGGGCATTACTAAATGTTTGTCCATTTTCTCATCTTTGTGGATCTGATACTCGGCAATTCTAGCAAGATGAGACTATTTATGTTGTAAGAAAAGTATCTTCAAGAAACTGTTTCTCTAAGAAACGCACTATCTCTATTATAGTTATGAATACAATCTATACATGCTTGTTTTGCATTGAAACTGTGACAAACTAGAGGCTGCAGAAGCCATTCCACACTCACTTCTCCTGCTCGACTTTTTTCCCGATCCAACTAGCAACGATGGGAGTGAGAGCTACAGTTGGTGGGAATCTGATAGGCGAAGCAGCCTTGTGCGCGGCGTATGCCAACGCAAAGGTCCCAACCTTCTCCCCTGTTTCATTAGTAGTGATTCCTACCTGCAATACGATCACACCAGCATACAGTCAGTCAGTCAGTCACATGCGTTGAAGAAACAAAGAGCTGGTACCAAGCGAGAGGGAGTACCTTCTGCAGCAGTGCTGGTACATCTACACCAGCATTGATCAATGCATAACATAGCCCAAATGAGATCAACGAAAGGGTAATCGAAGTTGCCAAATATGCTCCTCCATATTTTGCCAGAAGTTGCTTTGCTTGATCTCCTTTGGATTTGTTAGTCTCCTCATTACCTTCTTTTGAGGTGAATATCTGTAATTTGATCGAGTTTTCAGCGACATAAAACATCAAGATTGAAATCTGAAGTTTTTAACAAATCAAAACTTCAACTGCAGCAAACTAGATGAGGGATCAAGAATTTTTTTTTTACTGTGGGTGATCAGATAAAGATTCCACAACCATTCTTTTCTACTCTTAATATCCACATACCATTTTAAGAAAAACAGAAAACAGAGATGAACCTTTCCCAAAATTCAGTAATAAACTTCTCTAATTTCAAGAAATCTAAGGCACCCTTTTCCCAAACCCGTAATCCCACCAAGGATAACTCAAGTTGAAGGAAGTCCGAGTTTCCAATCACAGGGAAAAAAAAAAAAAAAAAAAAAAAGAAGAGAATAAAAAGGGGCACCTTCCACAATCCAGCTTCAAGCCCATATTTCTTGGTGATTTCGTCGGCGGAAGGAGGAGGAGTCTTGATTTCATCGATTTGCTCCTTCACCGCTTTAACCATCAATCGCCTGCTTGGACCATTTGGTCGAGGAGCAGAAGGAGAAGAGAGTGCTCTGTTGGTGAAGCTCTGAAGAGGAATTTGAAGAAGCGTGGCCATTGCTCGAGTAGCCAAAAAAAAGCAGTGGTTTATCTCGACATTTTGTAGTTTTTCTAGTGGTTGAGGACAAATTATTGGAAATCAAGATCTATAGTGTGACAAGTTTCAATATCTTTTACCCCACATTTTTTTTTTGGATATATCTGTCTAATATTTTGGATTGAAACTAAGCCCACGTGACTTTCATTAGTGGTCATTCATTTTAGCCCGATTGTTGGTAAGCCCAAACATGAGCTCATCCCATGGCCCAAGAGGTGAACCACCCAACAACTTGGAAATCCTACAAGAGTAATGTAGGAAACAAAGATAATTAGAGATATGATATTAGAGTTGTTCGCGATTCGGTTTGGCCGATTTGGAAGAAAAATCTTGGTCAAATCAATACGTACGGTTTGAAAATTTTCCAAACCAAATTGGTCAACTAATTTTTCGAAACCAAACCAGCTAAACCATATAAAAAAGGTTTGGTCTGGCCGGTTTGACGGTTTGAAATAAAATATGTTTCGACTTTCAATAATTTACTATAATTTGTAGAAAATTAGGGTCTAAATACAAATTGATTGATTTCTATTATTTGTTACTACTTATAATAATGTAATTTAATTTTAAAAATCTTATATTTATAATTTAATGTAAAATTGAAAGAGAAGTGTAAAATTATAATAATAATTGTTCATACTTAGTTTATCTTAAATAAATTATATAAAATAATACTCCCTCCGTCCCAGCAGAATAGGCTTTCTTATCAAATCAGGCGTCCCGATTAATTGGCATCTTTCCAAAAAAGGCAATTTTTTTACCCTCAACAATAAAATATTAATTTCATTTACACTCACAGTCTTAATTTCCGTGCCGAAAAGAAGAGGGTATATTTAATTGGGACGGAGGGAGTAATATTTAATGTTAATACTTATTAGTTGATTTCTGATAAATAAAAAAAAAATTAAAACTAAAACTAGAGTATGTTGGCCAAGAATTTAAATTGTATGAAAAAAGTAAAAACTTAACAAATGAACTACAAATTATATTAATTAATTATAATATATTTAATATATATATGGTCGGTCCGGCTGATACGACCGGTTTGAGTCTCCAAATCGTAACAAAACCAAATTTAACCAGTTTCAAAATTTGCAAATTACAAGTTTAGAAATTAAATTTTAAACCGGACAAACCGATCCGGTTTCAGCCAAACCATGAACACCCCTATATGATATCATATCTCTAATTATCTTTGTTTTCTTTACTAAAGAGCCACCCCGATCCAAGAACCCATCATTGATGAGTTAGTATCAGGGGCGGCACCAGCATTGGGCCGCCGGGGTCGGCCGCTCCCCAACGAAGTTTTGATTTTCTTTATTTTTATACATATATATTTTTTCGAAAAAAAATATTTATATAGCATCGACCCCATAAATTGTAGTTAAGCACCCACGATCCTCGAATTCTACCTCCGCCTCTAGTTAGTATCGGATCCATTCTGAAATCCCACATAGCCATTTCCCCGGGGCTGTAGATAGTGGACTCATGGACCCGAGAAGGTCTGATCAATGTGATCACTACTCATAGTTAGTAAAGTGATTGGTCGATGTAAGATAGAATATAAATACTCGTTATTAGACTCTAGTAAAGGATCTTGATTGGCCAATCTAAAACTTAAAATCTTTACTAGTAAGATAAACGCATCAAACAATATTTCATCACATCTCATTCAAATTCTCGTGTTCTCGTTATCCTATCTGTCCTAAAAAGAATCCACGTAAACAAATTTATAATTGAAAAATCTCCACAATAATATCTATAGCATATTTATAAGTTGATCAAAACTAATCCAATTTCAGGTGAATTGGAATGTGATATTGTGATTTTGGTAACTATTTATTAGATTTTGGATACATTCCATAATGATAAACCCTTTTTTTAAGGGAAAAGATAAAATACAAGAGACTTATATTTCAAGGCAGCTATTTCATATATTAGTAGAACTTGAATCATGGCGGCATTGTAATTCCGAAGATTC
>JAPKLW010008709.1:0-12953 GCA_026898455.1 Plectranthus barbatus | reverse complement strand
AAAAGAAGAAAGTCGGAAGATTAGAATAAAGCAAGTTAAGTTTGAATAAGAAGGACAATGCCTCTAGACTTAAGTCACTCTGTCCAAATTTCTTCACCTTGAGCCTTGGTCTAACATTAGAAGTCGTGAAGTCCTTTTGATCTAGGTGGGATGTGAAGCCTATTAGTGGAGAACAGGAGAGAATGAGCGGGTAGGAAAAAAAATAGCATTGATGAGCATTGAGGATTGAGTAAGTAGTTGAGGTTAAGCTCAGCTATGATTTGGTTGTCTTGAAATCTGATTTCTCTTTTTTGTGGACTTTAAATTGTAAGATTGGAATGAGTGTATATTGTTAAACTTTGCAAAGAACGAGGACTGAAGTTGAACAATCAAGAGAATTATCATTCATGCTTTCTTTTTAACTTTTCTTGAGGGCTTCATAAAAGAGAAGATAAGCTATTCTAGCTTATTACTTGTGAATTGTGGCCTATGTTAGTCGTGTCTATTCTAGTTGCTTGAGGACAAGCAACATCTTAAGTTTGGGGGGTGATAACTCTCATAAAGAGTTATATTTTGATCTTTTCTTATGAACTTTAGATGTTGTTTTGAATAAGATGCTTGGTAATCAAGGTCCTTTTTGCTTATTTTTGCTTATTTGTAAATAGATCATGGTGTTTTAACTTATGCAAGTTTTAATAAGATTTTGCTTGCTTTTGGTGAAGTTTTGATCAGGTTTGGAATGCTAGAGCTTCTCTGCCGCATGCTGTTAGAGGATATGCTCGACCATGAGAGATGCATGAAAGGAAGGAAAAAGACTTTCTCTCTCCGGGACCATTTGAAGACAAGGATAAAAGTCCTTTTTGATCTTGTCTGCTGAGAGGACAGGTGTCGCAAAGGAAGCTGAACTTTTGTCTGGATGAAACAGTGACAACCTCACACGTGGATGCATCTTGGAGGAGAGTAAGGAGATCGACGGCTTTGGAAAAGTAATGAAAAAAATATCAACAAAAGGGGAGCACGTTTTGGGATTGGATAACGAGGGGACAAAAAAATACACACGAACGGAGAGCAAAGGGCGACAGGAGAAAGAGCTTGGAGAGGAAGCGATTAGAGCACGAAGGATCATTGTCTATAGTTTGTTTTAGATTTTCAAGTTGTATTTTGATGATGAATGATCTTACATTTCCATTTCCTTCTTTTCGAGTATGAGCTAACTCCATTTAGTAGTTGGGTTGTGGAACAAAACACTACTGCTTGATTATATGTGAGAATCATGTTTTGAATGACTGAACTTATCTTTGATCTTATTTTCAATCGTTTCTTGAGCACGACAGTGGAGAGAAACCCGTCACCTATAGAGACCAAAAGGTAAAATAGGCCGAGGGGATCTTAGATAATTGTGTTAATTACATAGACATATGAGATTACACAACTTAATAGAACTGGATTTGATAATTTCATCATTCATCACTGAGGCACGCATAGGCATATGAATCCCAGTGAGAGAGTGTAGATCTAGTAGGACGACAGTTCGCTAGGCAGGATTAGGAAAAGTTCTAAGGTTCAGGAGAATGCGAGACATGAACTCTAGCATATAGAATAGAAGTGTGAATTGTATTCCATAACTCAAGTGTGCTTTCTACTATTAGTGAATCAGTTTACACCATTTGTGTTTATTTTGTGGAACGAGGAAATATTACTGATCTTAGTTTTATGTGGAATCATAGTTTATGCATATTTATGTTTTGAATAGAAGTTAGATAAATACATCCTCTTAATTACAAGCAATTCCTAGTGCACGATTAGAAATCTCTTGGGTTCGATATCTGGTCTCACTTGACTGTATTACTTGTGGATTGTGTATACTTGCACATTGGTTCTGTAGTCACACTATAGCACACAACAAGTTTTTGGCGCCGTTGTCGGGGAGTGATTAAATTTAAATCTGAATGCTTTTGAATTGCTTGAGTATTATAGTATATGACCTGACTGATTTTGGAAACTAATCATTTTCTCAATTCAGGAGGGTCAGTAGTTTAGGAGTGAAAAAGATTGTGAGAGAACTATTCTCATTTGATCCAGAAATTGAGAGGACCTTCAGAAGAAACAGGAGGAAGCAGAAAGTTAAGAAGATAGCTGATGAAAATCCAGAAAGGATTGTTGATGAAAAAGATAGAGTAATCAGAACATGTATGGCGCCCAAATTCACTGATTTTGATCCAGGGGTAGTGAGACCTGAGGTTTAGGCACAACACTTTGAGTTGAAGCCGGTTATGTTCCAAATGTTACAAAGTTTGGGGCAGTTCAGTGTCCAAGCCACAGAGGATCCACATCTGCTCTTGAGGTCATTTCTGGAGATCTGTGATAATTTTAAACTACAGGGAGTAACACCCGAGGCATTGAGGTTGTGCGTATTCCCTTTCTCCTTAAGAGACAGTGCTAAGACTTGGCTCACAAATTTGACACCAGGGTCAGTGACAACCTGGAATGAATTAGCTGAGACTTTCTTGATAAAGTAATTTCCTCCTACCAGGAATGCCAGGTGTAGAAATACAATTATGTCCTTTAAACAGGATTGTGATAAATCTGTTAGTGAGGCATGGGAAAGGTATAAAGAATTACTAAGAAGGTGTCCAAATCATGGGATACCCTATGGTATTCAGATAGAGATTTTCTACAATGGATTACTTGGAAACTCCAGGATGATGATCGATGCCACTGCAGGAGGAGCTCTGTTGGACAAGACATATAATGAGGCATGTGAAATCTCGGACAAGTGGCTGCAAACAATTATTTGTGAGCAAACTCCAGGGCAGCAGCTATCACTATTCCGAAAGTTGCAGGGGATCTGGAAGTTGATCCTATGAAAGTTCTTACTGCACAGATGGAAGCAACTATGAAGAACATTGAGAAAAATACCAGTCACGCTATGGTTTCTTCAATGCCAACTGAAACTGCAATGGTTTTGAGTTGTATTTATTGTGGGGAAGGTCACAAATTTGAGGAATGCCCTTCAAATCCAGCATTTGTGTGCTATATGGGAAATAGACCTCAACAATACCAAAGGAATAACAACCCATATTCAAACACTTATAACCCAGGGTGGAGGAATCATCCTAATTTCTCATGGTCTGGGTAAGGAAATCAAAATGCTGGAGCACGGGACCAACATCATAACTTTAACAAAGGAGGATATAGCCAACAACAGTATAACCAGCAGCAGAACAATCAACAGCAGAGTGGTCAGCATCAAAGTTTAGAGGCACCACCTCAGAAACCTGAGAAATCCATGGAAGAAATGATGAAGGAATTTATGGCCAAGAATGAAGTAAGACTGAAAAGCCAGGATGCTTTGATACAGAGTTAAGCCTCTTCATTGAGAAATCTTGAAGTTCAAATGGGACAGCTAGCTAATGATATCAGGAATAGACCACAGGGGAGCTTACCTAGTAACACAAAGAACCCAAGAGGGGGAAATGAGCAGTGCAAAGTGGTAACCTTGAGAAGTGGGAAACAGATTGATGAGAGACCTGCTGAGGAACAACAGAAAGAGGTGGATTTATCTGAAAAAGAGGTTCAGAATGGAACTAAAGCACAGAGAGAAGGAAAAGCTCCCATCAAAGAAGCTTATCCAATGATCAATGAGGAGTTGGTAAACCAAGAAAAGCCTTTTGAAGCTCTTGAGGGAAATGTACCTAACAGTAAAAGGAAATCGGTGGAAGATGACTTCAATTTAGCTCAACCAACATACCCTGTCAGATTCAAAAAGCAGAAAGAAGAGGAGCAGTTAAAAAAGTTCTTGGACATTCTCAAGCAAATCCACATCAATGTACCTCTAGTGGAGGCTCTGGAACAAATGCCTACTTATGTAAAATTTCTGAAGGACATCCTGAATAAAAAGAAAAGGCTGAAGGACTTTGAGACTGTGTCTCTGTTTGAGGAAGTTAGTGGACCTTTGAGGAGGCAAATTCCAGTGAAATTGAAGGATCTAGGAAGTTTTACCATTCCCTGTTCAATTAGAGGAAGAGATGTGGGAAGAGCACTATGCGATCTGGGAGCCAGTGTGAACTTAATGCCACTTTCAATTTTTAAGAAGCTGGGTATAGAAGGAGCAAGACCAACAACCATCACTTTGCAGCTTGTAGACAGATCAACTGTTCATCCAGAAGGAAAAATTGAAGACGTACTGGTTAGAGTAGATAAGTTTATCTTTCCCACAGATTTTATCATTTTAGATTATGAAGCTGATAGAGAGGTACCCATTATTCTGGGAAGTCCCTTTTTAGCCACAGGAGAACACTGGTTGATGTGGAAAAGAGGGAGCTGATTATGAGAGTTCATGATGAGCAGGGTACTTTCAACCTGTATAATACCATGAAGTTACCAGACGAAGCAGCGGTCTGCTTCACCATTGGGATATTGGAGTCAGTAATAGCGGAGCATGTAGAAGAATTGCAACATGAAGAATATGAAGATGAGGACATATACGATGAAAATGTTATAGCATGGGTAGAGCATGGTGCAAAGTTTGGGGGGTACAAACCCAATTTTGAATCACTGGATCTTATGAATAGGGAACAAAAGGAGCCGAAATCTTCTCTTGAAGAACCCCCTGAGTTGGTACTTAAGCCTTTACCAAATAAATTAAAATTTGTGTACCTGGGGGAAGCAGAAATCCTACCTGTGATAATTGCTTCTAATTTGAAAGATGAGGATGAACAGAAGCTGATGCACATGCTTAAGAAACACAAACGAGCAATTGGGGGACTATCACAGATATTAAGGGAATCAGCCCTACAATCTGCATGCATAAGATACTGCTGGAGGATGGAAGCAAGAATTTAGTGCAGCCACAGAGGAGGCTTAATCCCAACATGAAGGAGGTTGTTCAGAAAGAGATAATCAAATGGTTGGATGTAGGGATCATTTTTCCTATATCAGATAGTTCATGGGTGAGTCCAGTGCAGTGTGTACCTAAGAAAGGAGGAGTCACTGTGGTACAGAATGAGAAGAATGAGATGATAGCTACGAGGACAGTTTCTGGGTGGAGGATTTGTATAGACTTTAGAAAGCTGAATGATGCCACCAGAAAGGATCACTTTCCACTGCCCTTTGTAGATCAAATGCTAGACAAATTGGGTGGTCCGAACTACTACTGCGTTTTGGATGGATATTCTGGGTACCATCAGATAGCAACAGCCCCAGAACATTAGAGTTTGACTACATTCACTTGCCCCTATGGAACATTTGCATTCAGAAGAATGTCATTTGGCCTCTGTAATGCTCCAGCAACTTTCCAGCGTTGCATGATCTCCATATTCTCTGAGATGATTGAGAATGGGTTAGAGGTGTTTATGGATGACTTCTCAGTCTTTGGGAGAGACTTTAATACTTGTCTGGGAAACCTTGAAAAAGTTCTACAGCTATGTGAGAGGTCACAGCTACTTTTTAATTGGGAAAAATGTTGTTTCATGGTGCAGCAAGGAGTAGTGTTAGGGCACAAAATTTCAAACAAAGGCATTGAACTTGATCCTGAAAAAATTGAAGTTATTGACAGAATGCTAATTCCAAACTCAGTTAAAGCAGTTAGAAGCTTCTTGGGCCATGCCTATTTTTATAGAAGTTTTATTAAGGACTTTTCCAAGATAGCCAAGCCACTGTCAGAACTGCTAGAACAAGACAAGAAATTTGATTTCAGCAGTGAGTGTATATTTACCAAGTTGAAAGTTGCACTTGTCACAACTCCCGTAATGCAACCACCAAATTGGGATGAACCCTTTGAGCTGATGTGTGATGCAAGTAATTATGCAGTTGGAGTAGTACTAGGACAAAGAAAGGATAAAATTTTTAGATCCATATACTATGCGAGCAAAACAATGGATGGGGCACAAAGAAACTATACCACTACAGAAAAAGAGCTGCTAGTAGTGGTTTTTGCTTTTGATAAGTTCAGATCTTATCTAGTCGGAGCCAAGGTAATCGTATTCACTGATCATTCTGCAATCATGTACTTAATGGCCAAGAAAGATGCAAAACCAAGGCTCATTAGATGGATACTTCTCCTTCTAGAATTTGATCTGGAAATCAAAGATAGAAAAGAAACAGAGAATCAAGTTGCTGATCATTTGTCAAGATTGGAAAATCCATTTGGAGTGGATGACACAACACAGATTTATGATGATTTTCCAGATGAGAAACTCATGGCATGCAATGAAGTTGCACCCTGGTTTGCAGACATTGCAAATTATCTGGCTACAGGCCGAAAACCTTATGGTTTGCAAAGTTCTATTATTGGGATGATCCAACTCTGTATAGGTTGGGTCCTGATAAGATTTTCAGAAGGTGTGTCCCTGATTATAAGATTCCCGATATTTTGAATGAATGCCATGCTTCAGCATATGGAGGGCATTTTGGGGGACAGAGAACTGCAGCCAAGGTGTTGCAGTCAGGGTTCTATTGGCCAGGAATCTTCAAGGATGCTTTTGAGTGTGTGAAGAACTGTGACAGATGCCAAAGAGTGGGGAATTTACCAGCCAAGAATGCCATGCCTCTGAATAATATAGTGTAAGTAGAACTATTCGATGTGTGGGGTATGGACTTCATGGGGCCATTTCCATCTTCTTTTGGAAATGAATATATGTTGTTAGTTGTTGATTATGTGTCTAGGTGGGTGGAATTCTGTGCTTGTGCTCACAATGATGCTGCCACTGTCATTAAATTCTTGCACAAGAACATTTTCACAAGGTTTGGAACTCCAAGGGCAATCATCGGTGATGAGGGAACACACTTCATCAATAAGAGTTTGGCTGCTCTTTTAGCCAAGTACAATATCAACCACAAAGTTTCAACTGCCTATCACCTGCAAACCAATGGACTGGTTGAATTGTCAAACAGAGAGGTAAAAAGTGTGCTGGAAAATGTGGTGAATACCTCAAGGAAGGACTGGTCCAAGCACATGGATGAGTCGTTGTGGGCTTACCGGACATCCTACAAAACACCTTTGGGGATGTCTCCTTACAGGATTGTACTCGGGAAAGCTTGTCATTTAACTTTGGAAACGGAGCATAAGGCATTTTGGGCCACCAGGAAATTGAATTTTGATCCTAAGGCAAGTGGGGAAAAGAGAATGTTGCAGCTTAATGAACTGGAAGAATTGAGGATGCAAAGCTATGAAAATGCTAAGATATACAAAGAAAAAGTGAAGATATGGCATGATGGCAAGATTGTAAACAGAAATTTGGAAGAAGGACAGCATGTTCTACTTTTCAATGCTAGGCTAAGGCTTTTTCCAGGCAAGCTCAAGTCCAGATGGTCAGGACCTTTTACTTTGGTGAATATTTATCCTCATGGAGCTGTGGAACTGAAAGATGAAGCCACAGGGAGTACTTTTAAGGTCAATGGACAGAGGGTAAAGCAATACCATGAAAGAGGCTGGAGCAAGCTGAAAGCTTCTTTCATATTGGAAGAAACCCTGAAGTTGAGGTAACCTGAGCTATCATGAGGATTAGATGAAGCATGTGGTGATAGCTTAGGATATTTATTTTAATTCTGTATTTCGTTTCTTGCCTAGTTAAATTTAAATTTCCTTTGATTTAACTTTAGGATAGCTGAATGCTACAGCCTATGACTAACATGGGTGCTGAGCATACTTGATTTAATTATGTAAAGTAGACTAAGTATTTTATTTCGTAATATGGGTTCGAGTGTTTTTATGTTTATATTAAAAAAAATTAGTAAATAAAATTAAAAAAAAAAAAGAAAACAAGAAAAATAACAATTCAGGAAAATATGTGGATGAGGATTAAAGAGAAGAGCCGTTGAGGAGAGAGAGTGCAGTTATCCCTAGGAATGACAGTTTTGGAAACTTACTTTTTGAATTGAAAAGAAGGGACGTGTCTAATCAAGGGAAGTCGAAAGGTTTCCTTATTTCTTGTGCCGGTTTTTGCTTAAAGAGGAGTTATATATATATTGTATATATTGTTTGAATTGCTCAAAAGCACCCCATCTTTTGCAATTGGGCAGAAGAAACTAGGAAACCTCGTGCATAAATTAGGAAGATTTGTCGACTAGCAGTTACAAAATCTTCAATTCCCTTTTACTCTTTTGCCTCTGGGTGCTCATATTTTCTTTCGAACTTAGTTGTTCCATGTTTCTTGGTTAATTTCGCGACTTAGAATGGCTGGTATGTTCTTGAACTGACGTTCTTTTCGATTTGTTGTCCTGGGAATGGGTAAACATTCTTTGTTTGCATGATGGAAACCCATGAACTTGATTTGAGATAGAAAAATTTGTTTTGGTTTCTGTGATCATTGCGAGTCGCATGCAGTAGTTCTGACAGGATAGTTTGACAAGTTTGTGCTAGGGCTTGAAACAAATTTTAAATTTCGAACTGGTGTTTAATCTACTGTGAGAAACTTTGAGTGAACTCAAAGTTTGGGGGTGGAATGTTGATGTGTTTTATGAAACTCAGAGCAGTCGGTTGAAAAACAAAATTTAATTTCGGAGTATTCATTCATACTGTAACAAAATTTTATTCTTGGGGGTCTGAAAATATGCTTTTTGCAGATTTAAATATGAGGACTAAGCAAAGTGGAAAGAAGCGACCAGGAATGGACATTGAATCTCCTGAATCTACACCGGAGAAAGCTAGTCTAGCTTCACCAAAACCAAAGACTACCAATAAAGCAAGGAAATCAGAGCCTGCGAAACCATTGAGGAGGTCGAGCACGGCTACTGTCTCGATTATGGCTCAGAGGAATGCAAGATTGCCACCCACTAGCGTAGAGAACCTAGTTGAAATTCCAGATGAACCCGTGAAGAAACCAAAGGCAACAAACACCAAGCCCAAGAAAGGGAACTTGATGGATTTGGTTGACGCAGCGACATCCAAACTTGACCCTGAAACTGTGAAGAAACCCGAGAAGAAAGTCATTGCTGAAGAAGATGTTGAGCAATCTGAAGGTGTGGAATCAGAGGCAGAGGAAAGTGCAGAAGGCCAGTCTGAAGAGCCAGATGCAGAACAAGGATCCGAACAATCAGAGGACAAAGATGTGAGTGCTGAGGAAACTGAGAAAGGCCAGTCTGAATAGCCTGAAGTGGAAAGCGAGCCCGTTACTCAGGAAGGTTTGGAGACCCAGAATCAACCCCCTGCTGAGGAAAAAGCAGCGAGTGAGAGCACCCCGGCTGAAAAGAAAACTGAAGCAGCAAATGCTACAAGCATACAAGCAGCCACATCTGAGGGACAGCCAACCACCAAAAGGAAGAAAACTGCATCTGAGAAGAGTGAAACATCTAAGAAGAGGAAGCGAGTTGAGACTGTGGAAGATGCTAAAGGGATTTTGAGAAGCAAGAAAACGGGAAGGCGTGTAAAAGAAGTGGCAGTCAAGGAAGTAGGTGAGAGTTCAGCAAAGAAATCAGACAGGGAAAGGAAGAGATAGATTAAGCGTGGAAAGGCCAAGGTTGTAGATCTGTCTGCAAAAGAAATTGACAGAATTCCGAAACTTTCTTCAAAGCTACATAAGTCCAAGATGCAAGAACTTGCGAACCGCAAATTTAATCTAGAAAGGGGATTGAAGGACCTTTCTAAACTGCCTGTAGAAATTCTCAGAAGTGTCGAGCAACAAGGGTGGGAACCCTTTGTGATTATGCAGCCTGCACCAGTCATCGCTTTGGTTAGGGAGTTTTACGCCAACTGCGAGCAATCTACGAGTGTGGACTATGAGATTAGGGCAACTGTTAGAGGAAAGGAGGTGGTTTTGAATCCCAGGATAGTGCACGCAGTCTACGGCACGCATCCACCATAGCCTGATACTTACATTGATTTATTGAATTCAGCCACGAAGGAGCAGCTGGATGCGGCACTAAGCGTTGTATCGGTGCCAGGCGCACGTTGGGTGGATAAAACAAAGGATAACCTCTCTGCCTTGGCCAGCTTCTTGATGACCGAAGCTAACATTTGGATTCACTTTCTGAGGAACAGAATCAGCTCAACAACCCACAACACTTTGGTGGGACAGGATCGCATCTTAATGGTGGCTGCGATTGTGAAGGGCGACCCGATTGACATCGCACCGTTCATCATCGATTCAATAGGCATCCAAGCTTCCAAGAAGGCTGGGCCACTCTTTTGCCCTTCGCTAATTTTGGAGCTCTGCAAGCGGGCAGGAGTTCCCTTCCACTCTGAGGAGCCGAGGAGCATCGCAAAAAGCTACTTCAATATTCCATATCTGATGAAGCGCCATGCTCAAGCACAAGCCCGAGCTCAAGGGGAGGAGACTGTTGTGGCAAGCGACGCAATGGAAGCCCTGCAGAGTGAACTATCAAAGATCAAAGCGAAGCAAGTGAAGCTATTGAAAGGGTTCAGGATGATGCACAAGGTGCTGCTGAAAGTCAAAGCTCAAACCGCAAGATTGTTGAAGAAGAAGGGTGGTCGTGTGAAGGCAAAGACGGCTGCTGATGGTTCAGCTTGACGAACAGGGTCCTCTCTAACCTCTTTAAGCTTTTGCAAAAACTATTTCTGATTTAGTTTATGTTGTTTCTATTTTTATGATTATGGTCTTTTGTTTTTGTTTGATGGGTGTCCGAAATTCATGCTTGTCCCATGTTAAAGCATGAAGTTTTGTTTGATTTTATAATAATAAGTTTTAAGTCTAGTAGTATGATCTCCTCTTGCCCTATGATGTCTCGTTTTCCTTGTTCTTTCTCATGCATGTTTGTTTATGATCTTGATTGTTGAGAGTCAATCCTCGTCTACTTTCAATGCTTAGCTGTGTACATGAAAATGTGATCTGCGAGATAAAGTTTGAATTTTCTGTTGTTTTTGAAAAACCTAATATGCTGGACATTTTCTTGAGCTTAGCTGGTACTGCGTCATGAATTTCAAATTGTGAAATGCCATCTACCCTAAGTTTAATCTTGATCAAAACAAATTAGGTCTGAATATACCACTTAGAGATGATTAAGGTAGTTACTTGATCTTTGTGCCTTCAGAAGATTTTTTTTTGGCTATGTCGAATATTCCCTTTGCACCTTGATTTTGAGCTTGAGCCTTTTCTTGTACACACCTACTTTATGTTAAGCCAAATCCCATACACATCCTAGTCTAGAGGATTGTGCCGACTAAATTCAATTTTAACATTGAGGACAATGTTATATTTAAAGTTTGGGGAGGTGTCACTTCTATCCAAAGTGTTTTCCTTAAGCCTTTTACCCTTTTAAAAAAAAAAGATAGGCATTTTGGCCTGAAAAAAAAAAGAGAAAAAGAGAATAGGCAATAGCCTGAAAATGTGTATGAAATAAGGCTAATTTCCACATTATCTGTTGGGGATTTAGCCGAGTGTTATAGCAATAGCAAATTGCTGAGAAAAAAAAAGAAGAAAGTCGGAAGATTAGAATAAAGCAAGTTAAGTTTGAATAAGAAGGACAATGCCTCTAGACTTAAGTCACTCTGTCCAAATTTCTTCACCTTGAGCCTTGGTCTAACATTAGAAGTCGTGAAGTCCTTTTGATCTAGGTGGGATGTGAAGCCTATTAGTGGAGAACAGGAGAGAATGAGCGGGTAGGAAAAAAAATAGCATTGATGAGCATTGAGGATTGAGTAAGTAGTTGAGGTTAAGCTCAGCTATGATTTGGTTGTCTTGAAATCTGATTTCTCTTTTTTGTGGACTTTAAATTGTAAGATTGGAATGAGTGTATATTGTTAAACTTTGCAAAGAACGAGGACTGAAGTTGAACAATCAAGAGAATTATCATTCATGCTTTCTTTTTAACTTTTCTTGAGGGCTTCATAAAAGAGAAGATAAGCTATTCTAGCTTATTACTTGTGAATTGTGGCCTATGTTAGTCGTGTCTATTCTAGTTGCTTGAGGACAAGCAACATCTTAAGTTTGGGGGGTGATAACTCTCATAAAGAGTTATATTTTGATCTTTTCTTATGAACTTTAGATGTTGTTTTGAATAAGATGCTTGGTAATCAAGGTCCTTTTTGCTTATTTTTGCTTATTTGTAAATAGATCATGGTGTTTTAACTTATGCAAGTTTTAATAAGATTTTGCTTGCTTTTGGTGAAGTTTTGATCAGGTTTGGAATGCTAGAGCTTCTCTGCCGCATGCTGTTAGAGGATATGCTCGACCATGAGAGATGCATGAAAGGAAGGAAAAAGACTTTCTCTCTCCGGGACCATTTGAAGACAAGGATAAAAGTCCTTTTTGATCTTGTCTGCTGAGAGGACAGGTGTCGCAAAGGAAGCTGAACTTTTGTCTGGATGAAACAGTGACAACCTCACACGTGGATGCATCTTGGAGGAGAGTAAGGAGATCGACGGCTTTGGAAAAGTAATGAAAAAAATATCAACAAAAGGGGAGCACGTTTTGGGATTGGATAACGAGGGGACAAAAAAATACACACGAACGGAGAGCAAAGGGCGACAGGAGAAAGAGCTTGGAGAGGAAGCGATTAGAGCACGAAGGATCATTGTCTATAGTTTGTTTTAGATTTTCAAGTTGTATTTTGATGATGAATGATCTTACATTTCCATTTCCTTCTTTTCGAGTATGAGCTAACTCCATTTAGTAGTTGGGTTGTGGAACAAAACACTACTGCTTGATTATATGTGAGAATCATGTTTTGAATGACTGAACTTATCTTTGATCTTATTTTCAATCGTTTCTTGAGCACGACAGTGGAGAGAAACCCGTCACCTATAGAGACCAAAAGGTAAAATAGGCCGAGGGGATCTTAGATAATTGTGTTAATTACATAGACATATGAGATTACACAACTTAATAGAACTGGATTTGATAATTTCATCATTCATCACTGAGGCACGCATAGGCATATGAATCCCAGTGAGAGAGTGTAGATCTAGTAGGACGACAGTTCGCTAGGCAGGATTAGGAAAAGTTCTAAGGTTCAGGAGAATGCGAGACATGAACTCTAGCATATAGAATAGAAGTGTGAATTGTATTCCATAACTC
>JAPKLW010008708.1:0-12954 GCA_026898455.1 Plectranthus barbatus | reverse complement strand
AATAATAATAATAATAATCTTAGCTTACAAATTTAATTTGCATCAATTGTAAATTCATTTAATTTAAAAAATTGCATCATGAAAAACAAATTATAGAATATGCTAATATATTATACTAGTTTTATATATAGATCCCCAACTTTAAATATTTTAGTTGTGTTTGTGACTACCCTTATATTTATAGTTATTTATAATTCTTTATAATTTAAATTTTTTATTAGATGCTTCACTTTTAAGTATTTTTAATTATAGATGTCCATGCGCCATGTGCTTGATCTATATTATTTATAGATTTTATTATTAAATAATTAGATATGTGTTTTTACAATATCTTTGATATTAAATATAATATTAATTATTTATAATTTTAAAATTTTTTTAGCACTCTGATTTATTTACAATTTAAATTTATATAGTTTAAATAAAAAATATTTGATGAAAATATATACTCCTATTAATTCTTTTAATGTGTCTTTCTTAATTTCAGATTATAAAGTAAAATCTTGATTCAATGTCCCAATATTCTCTCACAACATTTTGTTTTATTTAACTCGCAGTGATTTTCTATTCTTGAGATTCTAACTAATTATCCACCAGAGTTCTATCTTTCACCACTCCTTCTTCTTTTTTTTTTTTTTTTTTTTTGAAATTTTACTTTGTTCATCTCATATTTTTGTTAAACACTTCTTGATCATTCCTAAAAATTCTGATCGCCTTTCTGACTAAATATCACTATATTGTTTCTTAATTATTTTCTCATTTGATTTTATATTTCTTATATTCTCACACATATTCATTAAGATTTAGAAATTTTTATAATAAGCTAAAATGGTGCGATGTTTCTAAACTTTAAAAATTCATAAATAAAATGTACTTATTATATTATAAAACTCTTAAATTAAATAAATTGATTATTTTTTAATATATTCAATTTGACAACTTGCTAAAATGATTTTTTTTTAATTAATATTCAACTTCTCTATTAATCTTAATGAAAAAATTAATTTAGATTCATTTTAAACTAATACATTAATTTCGGACACTATATATATAACATGGTAGTCATGTATATATTTTGTAATTTACTTTTTTTTTTAATTCAAATAAAAAAAAATTATACAGTTATATATAATTAGTCAGTTCTAATATACTGAGATCTTAGTTTAAAAAGCGCATCTAGTCGGTGATGCGCACATAAGGTAAGGTATTCTGCCTTTTTGTATCTGATGCGTGCGATGCAGTTTGAGGCGGTTGAGGCGCGACGTGGTCCGAGGCGGGCGCATATTTTCCTCGGACTGCATAGCAGCGGTCCGAAGCGGGCGCATCTCTGAAGAGAGGCGTTGGTTTCAAAATTTAGAAAAAAACTTATAAAGTATTTTAAATAACACTAATATTTATATATCTATATTTTTAGATTAAAACCTTAATTCATAAGAAAAAATGGAAACCCAAACCTAATCGAACCCCGGCCCACACCCACGTCGCCCACCCACCGTCCCAACTCAATCGCAGCCCACCCCTTCACTTGCGCTGCTGCCCACCTCCTCGACGCCGGCGGTCGCCGACGGCAGACGCTCCTGCTCGCTCTTCGACTGCTGCGACGCTGCCAAGTGCCAACCTGCTCGGCTGCTCGGTCTCTTCTCCACCCCTTCAATCGCAGCCCACCCTGCGCTGCTCCATTCTCTCTGTCTGCGACTGCTTCTTCTTCGCTCTGTCTGCACTCTGCAACTGCTCCATTTCTTGCCCCTGCAGTCTACCCAAGGTATTAATATTTGAAATTCAAGTCATGCAACTCCTGCTTTCCTTACTGCTGTCATATTACTACATTCTTTCTTGCTATCAACATCCCTTCCCTTCCCTTTGACTGCTATAGCATTGTAATTTGTAGCTAAATGCTATTAAGTCCTTTTTTTTTTTTACCTCATTAACAGTCTTCATACTTAATATAATCTGAACCAATTCTGGAACCAATTCGATTGTGTGTTTGTTGAACTTGGATTTGGGATGATGTTGAACTTCAATTGTTGAATCTAATATCCAATTTATGTTTCTTATTTATTGGTCTATAAATTGTTTATTGCTAGGCCTTGGATATATATGTATTTTGTTTGATTTTTGTATTTATAATATTGAAATTGTGCATTTAAATGACAAAATATTATGTATATATAATTTTTACAAATTTTTTTTGAAAATGGACGCCACATTTCGATGATGCTCTCGCATTCGCATCTCGCCTCACCGCCTTGGATTTTTTGACCTTATCGCATCGCACCGCCTCATGTCTTTTTAAACTAAGAATGGGATATATGTTTTATACAGCATGTATTTCTTAAGCATTATTTTTAGATATATTTGTGATTGGATTTCCAGCCCAACTGCGTTGCGGCGGGAGTGAATTTAGTCGGTTTAGCTTAGTCCTCATAATCTGCTCCGTTCTGCTTTAAGTGAGGTGTGGAACTGTTGATTGAATTCGATACTCATTAGGAACTCTATCATATACGGGTATTCCTCGTTTAATGATCCTGTGTCGATTCCTTACATGCGTAATTCGAGTGTGCAGGGCGTGCGATGCCGATGTGGTGTGATTATTGCGGGGCCAATGTCCGAACTGATCACGATTATACTGGCAAAACGTAAGGCCTTGAAATCTTGTTTCAATCGTCCTTTTATTTATGTTGTTTTGCTTTTTTATTGAAAACTCGAGTTCCGATTGAGTCCCTTTTTTATGTTTTCTATTGAGGTCAGATAACTGAGTGTGACATTGTAAACAGATGTTGTTCACTTTGCGGGAGGGTTCTCGCTGAGGATAATTTTACAGAGGAGGCTACATTTGTAAAAACAGCTGATGGACAGGTTTGTGTTGTTTGGAGTAGTTCAAATACTAAGCGACGTTCCTTTTTCTGACGGTTTATTTTTGCTCATTTAATCCCTTGTCGCATAGATTAGCTTGGGAAAATCATAATGCTTGATTGCTTTATACAACAATTCAGTTTTTAGATTTATTTGGAGCTACAATTTATTTAAAGTACTTGTTGGCCTTACAATATAAGGAGATTAATGATAGTTAAACAAGGAAATAAAATATTTTTCCTTATATTTCATCTACTAGGCCTTTTTTTTTGTGTTGGCTTTATTTTTTGGCCCAAATGTTAGTATGTTAAGCTTTTCTTAGTTCCCGAAACCTATGGCTGATATAGTGATTGCTTTTTCAAAGAGGATAAAGAATGTGTGGCATTATATTGAAGATTGAATATGGATTTTTATCCTCAGGTGGTTTTTTATACGAAGTAGTTGCCGAAGGATTGTCAGTTACTCTGATAATGAACTATCTTTCAGTGATCCGCGTCTAGTTTGGTGAATTCGTAATCCATTTATTACATATCATTTAAATTATATTCCCATAATTCCAATGTAACCTCCAAGGCTAATGTTTCAGTTGGTGTTTGTTGGCTAAGTTTTCATTTAAGCTATGCAAGTATGCATGATATTATGATTTAACTCCATCCAAATTTATCTCTAGGCGCGAATAGCTGGTAATATTGTGAGGTCCTCCCACGCTGAAAGTGGTGATTCTCAAAGGAGGACACTCGATGAAGGTAGGTTTATGTGTAACTTATTAACTCTTTATTCCTTGTACCTAACTACTTTTACTGAAAGACAATCTATGTGTTTTTATGGTAGCCTCTTGTTCACAAGTTCTAATTTTGATATTGGAGGCAATTGATGACTTTTCCGGAATTGAAGTTTTAGAATCTGAACTTGTGAAACTAATGCATTTCATTTTGAACTATGATATTTATGCATCTGGCCAAACATAATAAATTTGTACAAACTAAGATATTTATGCTCCTGTAGGCTGTAGGTTGCATCAGTTGTGCAAACTATGCATTATTGTTGATTATGCTAGAAAAAGACATATGAAAAGTAAATTTTGTATACTATATGTTACTTGTAATGTAAAATTGATGCAAATTTCATTGGATGTGAATATAATGCCTGCTTGAAATAGTAAAAATCACTTACATGGCTATATTCAAAGTCACCATCAGTTGCTCATATGAGTCATATCAAACATGTCCTTGGTTTGCAGCATATTATGGAATAGAGGGTATGATCTATTCTCTAGGAATTGATGGTGGTGATGATATAGCTCGTCAAGCTTTACGTTTTTATACGGTATAACTCTTTCATTACATCCAAGATTCCTTGACATTTTGACTATTAGTTGTTGATATTTTGGAAATTTTCTACACTTGCAGTTAGCATTACAAAGACGATTCACAAGGGGCCGCAGGAAAGAGCAAGTGCAAGCTTCTTGCCTTTATATTGCCTGTAGGTAAGAATCTCTTCGGGAGCTCATTTTAATGTTTTGATCCTTTGCAAAAAAGGAAGGCAGACATTTAGTATTGCAGTGCATGTTTGTTTGCAATATAAGGACATGCTATTCATGTGGTGGGACTAAAGAGTAAAGACTGAAGATAAGTGATGCTAAAAGAAGCACAAATATCAAAGATATACTTCTGCCATATATTCCAAACTTGACTGTGACGAGATCATTTATACTAAGATATCTTTAGAAATTGAGCTTCGGTTGTTTTTTTGGTTTTTCTTTTGCAGGAGGAGAAATAAGCCATATCTTCTTATTGATTTCTCAGAACATCTAAGAATAAATGTGTGAGTAGAATTGTTCTTTCTTTTTTTTTGAATAGGATTACATGTATTAAATTCACACACCCAGATGTGTGAGTTTAATACATGTAATCCTTTTCTTGCTTCTTCCTCCTTTTTCTCATTCTTTGTGCTTGTTTTTCCGCTGGGGGTGGGGGGATCTATTGTAGACTTTGTTAAGGTAATCATCAATCTAGAAGAGGTTTCTTAATGGAACGAGGCCAGGTTTTTGTCAGAAGTAATGTAATCCCAGCCAACATGTTGTTTTAGGCATAGTAAAACAAAGTCAATTACCGATGGCATCAAGCATAATATTTTATGAACGATAGTAGTAGGTTTGTATCTTGCTTACATTTCAGGGCGTGCTTTCTTATTGTTGGGAATGTCATTAGTCTAAAATGTTTACTTATGTGCATTAAGAAGAACACAAGAATGTGGTTAAGGTTAGGACTGATGTTTCGCCATTAGCTGTCATCCCCATTATCGTTTGTATCATGGCTAACCAGCTTCTAAAGTGTTTCTAGTAAGTATATCCCTCTTGTGAAACTCAGAGGAAGAAGATATTAATGAATCATGATGCAGTGAATTTAAGAAACTGATAAGGATCAGTATGCTGTGAGAAAGAGATGCATCTGTGTATTCTTGGATGTTGAGGAGGATCTATTGAATTTAAAAGAATTGAGTAAGGAGTTCAAAATGCACATATAGTTCCATGGGATGGCAGTAAGGGTGATTTTATGTCACTCTTTCTATGATGAACCCCTGCAAAACTTATAGTTTACCTAAATTTAATTTGTTTAGTTTTTGTCTTGATCTGGTTGTTGAGCTTTTCTTATGACCAATTGGCTTGGCCATGAGTTTGAGTCGCGTTGGGAAACCTCATTTCCATTTAAATAGTGTACCTAATTAAAAAAAATTGTGAACAAGCTTGTCAATTGATACTCTATAGTTTGTTTAGGTGATGAAATCTTTTTTTTAAAAATATAAATAGAATGCATTGATTTAAAACTCACACACCTAGATGTCTTTAATGTATCTCGAATCAAGCTAGATGTTTTCATCAGTGCGCCCCTAGTGGAGGACATGAAATCTTTTTTTTTTTAATTTATAATTTTTTTATGTATTTTCTTTGTTAATATATTACAGATATGTGCTAGGGGCAGTTTTTTTGCAACTTTGCAAACTTCTTAGTCTTCATGAAACAACATTTCTTCAGACGCTTGTGGATCCCAGCCTTTTTATTCACCGTTTTTCTGAACGTACGTATCTTTGATCCCCTGTTCTTTTAATTTTTATGCTATGATTTTTAGTGTATACTTGTTTAGTTGTTATGGCATGTACTCCCTCTGTCCCGATGTATTGGGCACTTTGCTTTTTTCGCACAAACCAATGCAGATGAAAAAAATTAATAAAATATTGATGATATAAAACTTGAGTGGTAATTAAAAGTGTGTAAATGACCAAAAGGGCGATACAATTACAAACCCAAAAAAAAAAAAAACTGAAAACCTGGGATTTAATACTCCCACCAAAATTTTTTGGTGGGAGCTGAAATGATCAAAAATTCAGAGCCAAAAGATTCAAAACAACACTAAATTACAGCTTTACATGTCTATAAATAGAGAATCAACCTAAACCATTACACATCCTATGATAAATTACAAAAAATGGGTACAAACAAAGACATTCCAGCTTCAAAGGAGGAGGAAATTATGCAATTCTTGCTGGGGAATTGCATCAATGGCAAACCAAAGAGGGGAAAAATGGTTGAGGCTGCCTCCAGTTTCAACTGCAGCAAGAGAAGCATATCAAGGATTTAGGAATCTGCAAAAAAACAAATGGAAAGAGGTGAAGTTATCCATGCAGTTAACAAAAGAATGGTGTTTTGTAAATGGTTTTAGATGCATTAATGTGGCTGAAAGCTTAAGACTTTTTGTAAAGCTTTTAGATGCATTAATGTAAAGAAAAGCTTTTATATGTATGAATGAGAATGACTCAAGAACAACTTGCAAACAGAAACAACAACCATTCAAATCTTGAATGAGAATGACTTAAGATTAGCTTGCAAACAGAATCAACAACCAATTAATGTTTGAAACCACTCCAAAGCTGTGTAAAGCAAATTAATTGTAGTATCTGAAGTGTGTGCAGATTGTACAATTGCATCATTTCAGATCAATAGCCACATATTCCCACTACAGAACCAACAGAATGAAAAGAATCAACCACAACCCCTAAACATCTCAGTTCAGGCAGACCACAAGAAATAATCACAGACCACAACCAACAGCCAACATGTTAATAATCGCTGAGCACAACCAACAGCCAACATGAGAAATAATCATAGACCACAACCAACAGCCCCATAGAAACGGTCGCAGACCAGAACCAACAGCAAATTAATCGCAGACCACAACCAACAGCCAACATAGAAACAATCGCAGACAGAACCAACAAGAAATAATCGCAAGCCATCAAGTGATTAGAAATAACCGGATGTTGGGAAAGTATATTTTCCAAAATTGTCGAACCACCGCCTTGATCTCTTCGTTTTCAAGCCTCAAGGCCTCTGCTTCAGCCGCCAGCCATTCCCACTCCTTGGTGTATGGCCCGCTCGGAAAAATACGCTGATTTGGGCTGGCAATCTCCGCCTCCAAGCCTGCGGCGGCATCGGATCCATCGGCGCATGAATCAGAAGGGATCGGTTCAGTAAATGAGTGAAGAGAGCAAGGACGGAAACAGATCTCGGTCGAGGAGACGTCATCTGCGCGGCAGACTGGTGGCGGAGATACGGGATCTGACATCGCGGCCTGGGGGGGGTTCGTCATCGCGGGCTTCGCCTGCAGCTCTTCGACGGCAATCGAAGAAACGGCGGCCTGGGGGTTCGTCATCGCGGTCAGAGGGGCGGCGGCTGCTAGAAGGACGGCCGATTTGAGGGGAAGAGACGACGGCGGAGGAAACGAAGAGAGAAGAAGAAATTAGGGTTCGAGTCGAATGAGAGTGTTTTTGGATCTCTTCGATTCAATAATCGAAGAGATCGGCGGGGGTAGGGGGGGGTAAAATTCTTTAGGGTTGCAAGGGTAGTTTAGTCATTGCAGGTTTTTTATTTTTATTTTTAACATAATTAAAATGAATATAAAATAATTAAAATTTTGCCAAAATAGAAAGAGGACCAATAGATCGGGACGGACGAAAACGGAAAGAGTGACCAATAAATTGGGACGGAGGTAGTACACTATTTGACATGAAAATAAATGTCAGAAGGTAGGACATGCTCATACATTATATCATCAAAGTGGATCTGTACCTCAATTTGAAGACCTTTATCCGGATCTAATTTTAACATTAGATTTGCTGGAGTAGTGATTGTGTTTGTCAAACTGAAACAATAAAACTTGATGAATATCATCTTTCTTGGTCATATTCGGTTATGAGCTTATCTGTATCTCTCCCCCTTTTTTTTTATTGGTTTGGGAGCAGGGTTGGGTTTATGGTTAATCTTTATTTGGTGGTTCAAAAGCAACATTTTTATTATAGGTCTGTTTAGGGGTGGAAATCCACAGGTTTCAAAAACTGCTCTTCAAATTGTTGCTAGCATGAAGCGTGATTGGATGCAGGTGAGGATAGTTTCTCACTTTTTTATTTCTCAGGATGTGTTATTGTGAATATCTTAAACTGTAAATCTGCAGACTGGGAGGAAACCAAGTGGTCTTTGTGGGGCTGCACTTTATATATCTGCTCTCGCACATGGTCTCAAGTGTTCGAAGTCTGAGATTGTGAGTGTTGTTTTACTATACATCTAGATGCTCGCTATGTTAATTTAATTTAGAAGATGTCTGCTTTCCAGAGTTTTTTTCTTATAGAACTAATGAATTTCATGTTGTCTGTGCGTTGGAATTAGTTAATCAGAATGACATCTATTCCTTTTACATGGATATGAGAGCTATTTGTTTCATTGGAATTCACCTAGTTTCTAACTGTGTCAAATGACATTTGTAGCCTCAAATTTATTTTTGTTGGAGTAAATCCTCTTTGGTTATGAGTACAATTTCTCAGTGTTGAGTTCATTTGCATCTTCAGCATCCCACCTGTAGCCTGTACTCTATTTTGGCGAGAGTAATCCTGTTTGGTAACGAAGACAGTTTCTCACTGTTGAGTTCATGTGCATCTTTAACATCTTGCTAAACTATAGTGCTATTCCATTGTATCATACTCTAATGCACTGAATCTCGAAACGTTATGAACATTCAAAGATTTTATATTGAATTTGAGTTCATAAATTTTACATAAGTAGGAAAAGGAAGATCTCATTGAGCATGACATCTGTAATGTATTGTTAGAAATGGACATGGGAAGCCTTCTTTGATCTTAATATTTGCACTCGCAATGTAAATATTAGGCATGTAATAGAAGTGAGTAGATGTTTGCCTTGTTAAATGGATCAAATGTTGATCAAGTGCAAATGCTATCTAACGTTTTCTGTGGCATGAGATATTACTATTTAATGTTTTGATGGAATGATGATAAACCTTAGTAATGTAAAAGGCATTACTGTGCAAGTGGAACTTCTGTTGATTGCTTATTCTATTGATACTATATTTTCCTCTTGACATATAGAGTACTTCATATAATTTCATTTAGTTGGCATTCTTGAAATTTAACTTCTGCCTATGCTAACTTAAATTAAGAGTAGAATATGTCAATTAAAGTGAGTGTTATATTTTTTACTGTCATGAATAAATGATAGTCGCCATGCAGACTGGCTCAGGTTTCCCGCAGTACCGTCTGTATTTTTTCCATGTTTTAGTTTCATGTCTCTCGAATTGTTGATATTTTAAGTTAAGATGTGGTAGGAAGTGGAAACAACATTAAAAAAACCATCATAACCCTTCAAATGATGTCCACAGCTGAATTCTCTTCCTCAAGCTGGAGCTGCAAAACCAATGTTCAAAGACATTCATACAGACTTCAAAAAACAACTATTAATGTGACTTAAAACTTAAGGCTCACAAACAAGCCCGACACTTGATAATATCAGGAATAAATATAAAACAAAACTTTAATCCAACAAGTCTAAAATCATGGCAACCTTCTGTTATTTGCTCCAATTATAAATAATTGAAGGCTTGCTCACTCAGCTCTTGAATTTCTGTCAGATTAAGGTGGTCCACATCTGTGAAGCAACACTGACAAAGCGGCTGATTGAATTTGAGAATACCGAGTCCGGAGCTCTAACGGTTTGTCTCTACCTATATTTAATTGCTTTATCATGCATTTATTTAAACTCACACACCCAGATGTCCTGGGCAAACTGTGGCATCCTAGTCACAGGTAAGATGCTTTCACCACTGCATCCTGAGTGAGGGACTGCTTTATCATGCTTAAGTCTTCAAACCATTGCAGTTGGTTTGAAAAAGATGTGCACCGGAAGCACCTATTAAATTTGATCTTTGAGTTCATTCTTAAACTGTCACCTCCACTATCTCCTTACAATTATATAATATTTTTTTTGCGTATAAAACAATAAAAAAATACTGTATTGTTTCTATCACGTAGAAAAACTCACAGACATGGCCTTGGACACATGCTGTGTCAGTGATTTACTTTTGGAGCTTGTAATTTATTGTATTGAATATGGATTGAAATTGATTTTTGACTAGATTGAGGAGTTTGAGAAGAAGTCAGAGGAGTTCAACAACCAGACAAATAATCTTTGCAGTACAGAGTTGCCTATGAAGTCTCCTAATAAAGGGCAAAATGCTTCTGGTAGTGGCGAACTTCTCTGTCAGCATAAGGATACTGAGGCTCCTCTGTTTGCTTATGGTCTTTGTGAAAAATGCTACAAAGAAGTAAATTCTCAACCTCTAATAGATAGTTTGGCATTATTTCCATCTCTTTTTTCAGTTCTTGTGGCTGTTATTACAGTTCATGATACTTTCTGGAGGCCTTAATGGTGGATCAGATCCTCCAGCTTTCCAGCTTGCTGAGAGGAAGAGAATGGCTGCCGATAACTCTGAGAATCAGGATTCATCAATGTTCCCTGGCCCAACTGAAAGCAACAACAAACTTAACAATGTATAGTTTCTGACACTCATGACCCCCCCCCCCCCCCCCCTCTCTCTGTACTTATTTATGAATTTAGTTCGTCTGGAGCAAATTGTGGCACCTTTTGTTCTTCAAGCAGACTCTAGTCTATGTTAATCCTCGCATTATGTTTACTAATAAATCGGTACTTGCCTCACATTTCCACATTACATGCTCAGAGAATGGTTTTTATTTTTTAGTTTTATTGCTAGGATAGATCGGCCTGTAAAATATGGAAGGATCATATAAAACTGTATTTGTCATTGTAGCTTCTAATTTCAAAAATCAATTATTTACTTAAAGAACTGATGATGTAAGTTCCATTAGTCTTTAAAAAGTCTCTGGCTCTGCTCTTTGGAATATTCCAGAGTGTGGTTCTTGTTGTGTTCTTAAACTCACTAATATTGTAGACAGTTCAGTTTGTCAGCCTGATATATAAAAATCTTAAAGTTTCTTTGGAAGAAACGATGTTAGTTGAGATTTTCCATAAAGTGTTAGTTATGGTCCAAGTGAAAAAACAATCAGCCGATGATTAGTCTAGTTGAAACTGGAAATTTTCATTTCGTGCAGCAATGTGCTGATTGGAATGTTTAAACAACAGTATTCTAATAACGGTGTGACTGCATTTAGGTACGGGAATGAACTTTTTTTCTTTCTTTCTTTTCTTTTCTGTATATTGATGTTCCTTAATGAGCGATTTTATATGCTCCTTTCGGCAACATATCTCTTGATGGTCTTGACCTTTTTCTTTATACATTGTGGGTTGAAAATCCTGTTCTTCTTGATATGCTTTGTGTTCTAACATCTTTGAACCATTAACATATATTTCTCACTGAACTTATCAGCTAATAGGATTGTACTAGTATTTTTTTTTATCCTCTTAATATCACAATAATGTTTTGTTTCGTTCATATTGCAGTCTGATGAACCGGGGAGCTTCAAGAAAGCAATTGAAAATGATGTTGTACAACCAGCACACACTGATTCCACAGGCACGACATTTTTTTAAAAATTCATATAGATGTATTAAAATGATTTATCAATGTATGATTTGTATTGATGGCGGAACTCTAATCTTAATTAATGATACCAGGTGTGACGTTGCAGTCAAAAACCAATCATGATACTGCTAGTGACAGAATGGATGCTAGTGATTTTACTTTGGAGGAGTCAGAGAGTTTATCAGACATTGATGATGTTGAGGTTTGTAAATTTTCTAAGATCATTTATGTGCAGATGTCAAGATTTATGGCCAAACTATGAAATTTGTATGCTTGGTTCTGGTTGATTTACGTCTAGATATCCACCCTGGTCAAATGGTCGAAGCTGGTGAAATGTGGTTCTTGAATTGTAGTTCAAAATGATTGATTGGTTGCCAATTTTTTAGATAAAGTTGTGTTACTTCCGCAAACTTATACTAAAGTCTCTGGATTGCATACTTTATTTTGGCTGGAGTAGTAGCTTTTTTTGCCCTCCTTTGATTTTTTGAATGCCCATATAAAAAGAATTATTTTTATGGTTCACTTCATGTCATAATACTTAAGAGATAGGTGCTTTCTTCTCATATACGTGCTATTATATGATAAGTTACTTGAGTTGTCACTTGGCTCTACGTATTATCAGAAAATATTGATTCTCTCAATCTCATTGACCGTTGAACTAAAACATATATACTGGCAGGTGGACGAGTATATTATTAATACTGAGAAGGAGAAGAACTTGAAAACTGCTCTCTGGGAGGAGATGAACAGAGAATATCTCGAGGTACTACATTTTTGCCATGCCCTTCAGGAGTTTAAACATTCTTCCATTTCTATAGTCCAAGACGACATAGGCAGAGCTGTGTTGAAGGATACATTCTTTCATTTTTTGAACAAAAAGTATCTTGACACAATGGAGTTTATTGAAAGAAGTTGGTTACAATTCTGAAACTTCCATATGAATTTTGATTATTAGTATTCTTGTAGGATAACCCTAACAAGTTTAGTTTGGTGATTCCTATTAGCGGTCCAAAAATTGTCTAAGGATTTCATTTATAGATGTTATTCATGTGATTCTTGAGGTTAAAAATGCATATTCCATTTCACTTACACAGGAGCAAGCAGAAAAAGCAGCTGCGGAGTTGGCTGCAAAGAAAGCCCGTGAAGCCAATTTTTCAAACTGCGACGATGTCGAAGAGAGAAGACAGGTTTCTGCAGC
>JAPKLW010008707.1:0-12954 GCA_026898455.1 Plectranthus barbatus | reverse complement strand
GTACGCTAGAACCTGCTACAAGTATATTCCTTGTGATCCTTTGACTTCCGTTGTTTGCGATTCTTTATCCATTGCTGAAAGATCCGAATGCTAATCATCTTAGCATTCTGTCTAGCGTTCTTTCAGCCATTTGCAAGTGATCCTTTGTTCGTTTGCTTCTCTAGCAGTTTGTGAGTCGAATGCTGATATCAACTACTTTGTGTCTGCTAGGAATTCTTCTCAGCACACTAGTCTATTACAACTCGATGTTCAACTTATACAGGACTTTACAAGTTGTGTTAGACTCTCTAGATTTCAGTAAATGATCGACCAACTAAATAAGGTTTGATCCAACAAAACCTTTTACAAATAAGTCCTAAGGGAGATTTTAGGGATAATTCCCAACAATTTCCCCCTTTGTGGTGCGATCAAAGCTTACTATCATTTGCTGACCATACGTGGAAGAATGTCTGTGTTTTACAATTCTATTCTATTCTATCAATCTGACACAGAGTTTTTCCAACTAGGTTCGAGCAACAGAAATGATTGAAGTCAAATTCCCCCTCAACAGGTGCTGGGGAATATTTCTCGATTAAATATGAGTAAATGTTTGCAACAAGGCAATATGCTAGAAATTCTAGCCCTCATTAAATCAGTAAGCATTCATATTCATCAATCAAAATATGGTCTTCATGTCCACATGCAAATTTGTTGAATACACCAGAAGTGTAGATCAACTAGAGCACACCAGTAAAATTCAGAAGTGGACAAAAAGATTTTGTCAAAATCTGATCCAATTTCATATATGATTTTGCAAGTTTAAGTACAAATTGGATTCAGAAAGTAAAAGGAATTGACCTTGTCGTTCATGAGCCGGGTGTTGGTTTATCCTTTTCACTGTCTGCTGATTTGTTCTTCTGAATGTCAGCAAACTTTTCCATGGTAAATTTCATGAAGTTCTCGAGAAGAGCTGCTCCTGTTTCCCTTTCCGCAGCCTCACGCTCCAGTTCTTTGGCCAGCTTCTCTTGCTCCATAGCAATCTTCTGTAGTTGAAGTTCATGTTCCTTCCTTTGTAATTCTAATTTGGCTTCATGTTCCTTTCTTTGCAATTCTAGTTGAGCTTCTAGCTCTTTTCGTCTTGATTCCTCCTTCGCTTCTTCTTCTTTTCTCCTTATCTCCTCTAACCTTGCGACTAACTCCACCTCATTTTTCTTTCTTCTTTCCTGGTCAGCCTTTCTTCTTTCTTCCCCCTCTTTGATTGCAGCCAAAAAGTTTGTGCCATAAGCCACAACCGTGTCTTCGAGGGTAGTCTTGGTGTCTGCTAAATCCTTTTGAACGTCCTCAAGACTTGTCATATTCTTAGAAATAGCCAGCTTGTTTTCAGCGATCTCTGATTGTACATGAGACACATCTCCCCGTATCTCATCAACTTCTTTTCTTAGATTAGCTTTTGCCCCTGATATTCTTTCATCAATGGTTACTTGCAAGTACGAGTCAAAGGCAGCAGCCATATCAACATTCATTGGAAAGACCATCTGTATGGAAGAGATAGGAGTGGCATTGAAGGAAGTGGTTGCAATAAGCTCTCTGCTTGTTGGAGCAGGTGATTGCTGTCTTTGAATTGCAATTGCTTCCATATGTGCTTAATAACAAGCTTCCTCATGTATTATTCGATGAGTGGCCTCCAGAATCTGTGCGGACTCCTGAGCAATTCGAGCCTCTGCTTCCTGAGCCTCCATAACTGTTTCCTGAATATCATGATTTAGGAATTTGATTATTTGCACATCAAATTTTAGAGCAGCCCGCTCAGTGGCCAGTGCCTCTCTTCGAGCCTTCCGACGCTCCTCTTGTTGCGATTCATATTCCAACTGACGTTTCTCGTAGGCAACATCAGCTTTTGCCTGTCGTTTGGACAATTCAACTCTAGCATCAGAGTATCCATCAGGTACGAAGGTGGACTTGGGTAACCCAGCAGTTTTCGAGAGGGAACGGTGTTCTCGGATGGCTTGAAGTCTGCACATCACTTGTTTATCCGAGAATTGTTTCATCCCTGGAACTTGATCAATCCAATCAAAGCAACAACGTTCCTCACACCTCCAGAAGTTTAATCCTTTAGCTGCGATACATATCATCCTCTCTTCGAAGCAGAGTTGATACATGATATAATCAAACTTCTTCCATCGACGGAACTCTTCTGCCAATAAGTGTCCTTCAGGTATTGATTCATCCAACTCACTGTAGAATAGATCTGCTATGGCTCTTTCTGTTTCAGATTCAACAAACTGCTCAATTTCTTCAGCCATAGGTCCTAAATCAGAGTTAGGTACTTCTTCGGGGTGAACCTTTGCACACCATTGACTAATTCTTCGGAGTCCATAGCGACGTCCTGGCAGCCCATTGAGGGGTACTCGAAGAATAGCCTCTGAACCTGTGGTTTCTTTCCTCAAGAACTTTGCATTGTAAATTTCTTCAGCTTCTCCATCGGAGTCAGATTCAGAGATGCAAGATGATTCAGGTTCAATGAGGTGAGAATCATTTTCTTCTAGTTGAGGCATTTCAGCACCTAATTGCTCTTCTAATGTGTTAGCAGATTGATTACCAACGAGTGTTTCCTTCGGATGTTCTGCTAGGGGTGTCTGCACCGGCAGTCCTGCTAACATATTTTCGTCTGGTTTTCCTTTCGCTGAACCAGGATTGATGAGTGATTCGACTTGATCTTCAACATTTCGAATCTCACTAGATTCTGCATCATTTCTTCTGTGAAACTTTTCCCGTGGGTAGTGAGTTTCATTGAATGCTCCAGATTCCAGCCTTTTTGTGAATTCTGTATCAGATAATTCTTCTTCTTCAATGTTAATCTGCTGATCAGGTGACTGATTGAGAATTGATTCTTCTGCTGAATCAGCCTTCCCTTTTCCTTTCTTCGCAGCTTCTTCTGTTAGATGAAGAAGATCAGCAACTGAATCTTCTGTAGCATCCCTTATGATAGCATCTGCGGAAGTATCTGCTATTTCTTCATTCTCTGCTGGAATTTGATTTTCTCCAGCATCATGCCTTTCTGCTAATGAATGATTCATATGCTCTGCTGATGTTTCATTTACTATGCTAGCCTCGACTCCTCTGCTAGAACTGACCTCTTTGCTAGCTTCTTTAGCAGCTCTCTTCTGGGCCATAAATTCTTCAGCAGCGGATTTGACTCGTTCGAAGTTCCTGTCTCTGCCTTCGAATGTCAATTTACTGATGAACTTTTGGTAATCTTTCTTCTCGATTTCCTTTAGAGTAGCTATGCGCCTCCTCTTTGCTTTTCTTGTTTCCTGACTGCGTTCTTCTGCAATCCTGAGAGACTTCGGGATGTAATCTGGATCAGTGGTGTCCTCAGTAATATTCTCTGTAGAGTCCTTTTCTGCTGTATCAATTCCTTCAGCAGCTGTAACACTCTTGCTTTCTGCTTCTGCTTTCTCTAATGCTTCCTTATCCGTAAGTAGTTCCAACTTTCTCCTGGTCTTCTTCTTTGCCTTAGTCACAGGAGGAGTTGTTGCGGTTCTCTTGTTTGGTTGAATAGGTAGTGCTTGTGCTCCAAGAGTGGTTGGAATCTGTTCTGCTTCCTTTGAAGTCATGATGTCGTTAATCTGATCAACTGGTAAGTTTCCTAACTTCTCAATTTCCTCAAGGTTTTTGAAACAATGATCTGTTTTTGCATTCCTCTTCAACACTGCTAATTCTTCTTCGGTTATGGGAATGGAGTGTTGAAGTGTGGGTGTTGCTAAACTAGCTTCATCTGGTTCCTCTGGGGATGTAGGTTTATTCTTGTCTACATTAGACTTCCCTTTTAACCTTCGAGGATTTCTGATATTGATCGGCTTAGGCTTGTGTCTTGTTACAGGAATGTAGTCTGTGGAAAGGAGTGCAACTCCACGATCCACGCCTGTGTTGGTACACAGAATCTCCAAGAATTTACTAATCTTCAGCCCAAAGTTTACATTCGAGGAGAATGTTCCATCGATCTCCATATGAGCATTTTTCTTAGCATGCTCTGCCCATCGTTCAAATATGAACTCAGCCCAATTACCCTTAACATTGTCGTTTAATGCCATCATCATGGCATACTTCTTGGCTGAGAGCTCCGAGTATGAACCAGCATCGCACTGGAGCATTTTTATCACAATTTCGGCAAGGAGTTTGTATTCCTCTGTCAAGGTGTTGATCCAGGTGTTAACCTTAAACGTACTAGGTTGCCCTTTTTCTCCTGACTTCTTCCAAAGGTTCCATCGTCTCTCCATTTCGGCTATATCATTCACCTTATACTGAGAGATTTTGGTTCCATAGTTTCGAAGTCCAAAAGTACGGGAAAGCAGATCAGCATTCACTTCTACAATATTCCCATATACACATGTCTTGAATGACTTCTGATCATCACTCATAACAGCTCTAGCATAAAATTCAGCAACCATATGCGGATGAAATTGATCAGGTTCAGCAGTGAGATACCTTACTAGCAGTTCGGAATCCAGAAGATTTAAAACCCATTTGGGAAAGTTTTTGTTGGCGAGTGGCATGTACAGAACCCTGTCTTTCATGATCTGGGCCACTCGTCTCCGTTCCGCCGAATGATTGGACAGCTTCTTCTGTCTGGCCATGGTTACCAATGTGCCGTATGGAATGGACTCATCAATGTCCTCTTTCTTCTCAATACCGGTGAACTCCGGTGCATGTCTAACATGCAGGGGCGAGCAAGTGGTGGCTGGATAGATAAATGTGGGCTGTTGAAATCGAGTTGTGTCTAGGTTTTCTGAGGATGAAGATTCGGGATTTGTGTCTTTGTGTGATGAGGTTGAAGAATTTGGATTTGAAGTCATGGTTGAGTAATTTTTTTTTTTGGGAAGTTTGAGAGGGTTTTGCAAGGACGGAGGTGAAGGGTTTCTGAAGGTTGGTGGGGATTTGAAATCTAATTATGGTGTAGAAGATTTCGGAGTACGAGGAGAAATTGACGATGGGGATTGAAAGCACTTTAAATTCAATCAACGGTTGGGGTTGAGAGGCAGATCGTGAGTATAACCATGTCCTTCGTAGCTTGAGTGTGGATGACGTGGCACAATCTGATTTGTCGCCGTCGTCTGGATGCATTAAATGTTTCTCCATATTGAAAGGCAAATGCCCCACGTCTGATTTGAGATTTTTCAGCAGCCAATATTAATAGAATCAAGCAGATGCTACCACGTATTTCATGGTATCATCATAATAATCTCCGGCATTGCTTTTCATGCATGATCGTAATCTCTTCCGATTTGACCTTTTTATTAATGAGCTACTTCACTCCTACTCAGCGACCCTTCAACTTCAGAGGTGAGCAGTTACCAATGGCTCTTCTTTAAATAGCATAAGCAGGCGATGCATTGGATACGATTTCTTGCAACTCTTGTTCTTCTTTTCACAAAATTCACTAATACGAAGATTTGGAACAGACTCATCCTTTCTTCGTTCCGCGCCATAGAATTCTCTGTGATTCTGGTCTGTATGAGGAATATGAAACAGAGTACCACATAGCAGAATGGATCATGTCCAGTCTTCATGCTTGTGGTGTGGCTAAGTTCATCTCTTTGACGCCTCATGCGTTTCATAGAGAACATCTTCAGTTCTTCGTCCGACAAAGTCAGCCCATTGGAGACTCCATCGTAGGTGTCTTCAGGAATCAGTTGGTGAGATGGACGGTGGATACTTTTGCTTCGGAGTTCGGCTTACCGAGGGGTCCAATTTCTGTGATGGATTACCACAACAATGAAATCACTCCAGAGTGGACTTCATGGATGAGATGGAGGCGTTCTTCTGATCTTGAGTTTTCGCCTACCCCATCAGCATACGGACTGCAGACTCGCTATCAAGTTCTCTTCGAGATAGTCTGTGGAATGTTGGTGGGAGTGAATCCGGATGATATGATCTTCTCTCGTGAAGTCTGGAAGGTCATGATGGCGGTTGATGATCGGGCAGAGGTTGACTGGGCGGCGTTCGTCTTCCTAAGGGTCCGACAGAGTGTGCAGCAGTTCCCTCAGCTGCACCTTCCTTATGGAATGCCGCTAAGTTGGCTGCTAGAACAGAGATTTACCGATCTCACTCTAGGTCCCTCGAACCTTCGAGGAATAGATTTTTATCCTTTTGTGCCTATGTCGCCTTTCTGATTTGGTTGAATCGTCTGTTCATGTAGATATTTTTGTTGAACTATATATAAAATGATGTCTATGTTTTGATTTAGACAATCCCATATATATATGTGCGCTCGATATCAAACATCTGCTTGATAATATCCTTGATAATCAAATATGTAGTAATTCTGCTGTATATGCTTCTTCTAAGAATGTAGCAGATCGCTGATTGGTAGCAAGGATACATGTTCTGCTAAAAGCGTAGCAGATACCGCTTTAGTTAGCAGAGCTTTCGTTATCTAGCAGAGTATCCATCATTTAGCAGAGTAGTTAGCAGAGCATCCATCGTCTAGCATAGATCTTAGTAATTAGCAGAGATCTTATTCGCTAGCAGCGATCTTATCTCTAGCAGAGTCTTCATCTCTAGCAGATGGAACGTCGATCTTTAGTGTAAGCTTCTCTCCAAGCGTCGTTTACTTTTTCAAGAAATACTTTGACCGATCTGACGTGTCGTCTGTTTATTCATTGTGTATCAGATGATCATTAACTCTGAATCGAAACGAATCAATTTTTGTGAACAGAGTTATGACTCTTCCCTTATAAATGTCCTTCTTGTGTGTATCTTTATCATCACAGAAGCTCTTTTTCTGAGTATTCTTCTTTTGTCTCTTTCAGAAGATCTTCAAGAAAATGGATTCTCCTGGTCAATCCTTGGAATTGCGCCGAAACCAGATCCTTCATGAGGCTGGTTTGAACTCTTTGTACGATAACAATCCGAGAGTGGCAAAAATTGTCATGTCGAAGTTGAATCGCAGTGGATTGACCCAATTCGTTACTGCTACTCCCAGACGTTTCCAAGGCGATGTTCTTCGAGAATTTATCGAAGACTGTTCTGTGGAGGGAGATGGCATTTACGGTTTCTTCTGCAGCAAACTCATCTATTGGTCACCGGACGTCTTTTCTCGTCGAATCGGCCTTCCCAGAGGTCCTGGGTCTGTCTTCGATCACCGTGTGACGGATATTGCTCCTGAGTGGTCCGCATGGCAGAGATGGAGACGAACGCCTTCGTCTGAATTTTCCTTGTCTGTCTCAGCATATGATCTGCGCACTCCTTATTGGGTGCTCTTTCGTATTGCTAATAATATGTTGATGGGGGAGGACTGTGATGACACTTTCTTCTCAAAAGAAACGTGGCAAATCATGATGTCCATTGACGATGGAGCTGAGGTAGACTGGGCGAAATATATCTACAACGGCGTTCGAGATTGTGTCCAGTATTATCCGGCAGTGCCTCTGCTGAATGGAATGCAATTTAGTTGGCTGTTGGAGCAGAGTTTTCCTCAGATAGCAGAAGAACCAACGAATCTTGTAAATACGGACTTCTTCCTGTTTAGACCTTCTTCCTCCTAGAATAGCGATCTTGTTGTTTGTAATCCTCCTCTTTTCTTTTGTAATGACACCTTGTCGATGAATGAAAAGATATATGAAAGACTGCACAACTATGTTTTGTTGTCTGTCATTTGTTAACGGAATTTTCAACCAATTTCTGCTCGGCATGTTCGATATTAGCAGAGAACTATGATAAATAATCTTCAGCAGATGTAATCATCTTCTAGAATAAGTAACGATGTCTTCAAGAAATCCAAGATAGAAATAACATCTCTTCTGATACTTTGTTTCTGATATGCTTGCGTCATAGTCTCAACAAGCTGCCTTTCGAGTGATTTGAGTGTCTGTAGCAACCTTCCTGTGTCTGATGTGAGCTACTATTTTCCACTCAAGGTCATCAAGTGCTATCATTTAAGACGGCAGATTTCTATCTTAATCAAAGGATTTGGGATATCCTTTGGTGTCTTCTTTAAGCATTCGTGGAAGAGAACGCCAGAGTACTGGTAGGTTGACTTGTCGTAAGTAGTCTTATTAAGACAGGTGGCATTTCCCCTTTGTCGAGACTCCTCGACTTCCGCTCCTCTGAGTTTTGAATTCATTTGACAGGACACTTTTGGGAGAGTGTTTCCACTATGGATAGAGCCATGATCTTGCTATAAAGAACGACTCACTTGTATACTGGAACTTCATCTTTTCCACTCCACTTTGCATAGCATTTCCTCCTTCACTAGTTTCAAAATGCATCGTATTACCATTGCTCCGAGTGATTTGCCTGTCACTCGCAACCAGATTCTTCATGAATCAGGGTTGTATTTTGAATATGGTAACAATTGTCGTGTTGCCAACTTCGTTATGAGAGCTCTTCATGAGAGTTGCCTGACCCAGTTTCTGACTACGATGCCGACACGCTATCAGAAACGAGCTCTTCAAAGCTTTATCTTCAGGAGTAAAACTGATGATGATGCTATATGGAGTTGCTTCGACAATGAAGTGGTTTGCTGGACTCCGGCCCTGTTCTCTCAGAAGTTTGGCCTTCCTCGGGGTCCTACTCGCGTCATGGATATCTTCCGCCATTTGACTGCTCCAGAGTTCGGCTACTGGAATAAGTGGAGGCAGTCCGACAACTGTGACTTTTCACCAACTCCATCATGTTTGGAGTTGAAGGAGGAGTACAGAGTCATTTTTGACATTGTTAGCAATGTCACCTTTGGAGTCCCTGCTGACAATTATTTGTTCAACCCAAGGATTTGGAGGGCCATGATGGCCATTGATTCGGAAATGAAGGACGTTGATTGGGCGGAGTTCTTCTTTGATGGAGTGAAGAGATGCATCAATCTCTTTCCTCAGTTTCCTCTGCCAACTGCCATGCAGCTAAGTTGGTTGCTTGAGCAGACGTTCCCTCATCTTGCTTCTGACGGTATCCCTTTGATGGGATTTGATTTTTATCCTTTGAGGGCTCACTTCCCTAACTGTGGTTGAAGAATGCTCTGAGCTCTCCTTCCTTTTGCGTCCACAAAAATGTTGTTACATTTGTAGCACATGATGGTGTAGAGTTGAATGTATCTGATAGCTTTCGAAGTCTGTAATCCTTCTGTTGAATGAATATGCTGATTTTAGATTCCTTCTTTTCAACTATTTTCATGACATTGTTCAGCATTTTGTAGTGTAGTAATGTCAAGATATCTTCAACAGGTTGAAGACAAAGCAATCAGAATATAATAATTATCAACCAAATTGCGGGAATATCCTTATAGAAAGAATGAGAGCTAGGACTCATTCATCCACGTCTGCATCTAATTCCATTAATCCCAGTTTCAAGCATAACTCTTTAAATCTGGTTTCTGGAAGGGGCTTTGTAAATATGTCTGCTATTTGATCTTTGGTGCATATATAGCGAACATCGATATCTCTCTTCTCTTGATGGTCTCGTATGAAGTGATGACGAATATCAATATGCTTGGTCCGATAGTGATGAACAGGATTCTTTGTGATGCACATGGCACTATTGTTGTCGCAATAGATGGGTACACATTCAGGAGAAATCCCATAATCTTGTAATTGTTGCTTTATCCATAGAATTTGTGAGCAACAACTAGCAGCAGCTACATATTCTGCTTCAGTGGTGGAGATAGCAACAGAGTGCTGCTTTTTGCTGAACCAGCTAATGAGCTTGTGTCCCAGAAATTGACATGTGCCGCTAGTGCTTTTCCTGTCGATCTTACATCCTCCAAAATCAGAATCTGAATATCCACTCAGAGCTAGACCATCTTCTCTGGGATACCAAATTCCTAATCCTTCTGTACACTTCAGATAGCGAACAATTCTCTTGGCAGTGTCAAAGTGAACCTTCTTAGGCTTGGCTTGATATCTGGCACATAATCCCACGACATACGAGATATCTGGTCTGCTAGCGGTGAGATACAGTAGTGAACCTATGATCCCTCTGTAAAGAGTAGGATTCACATCATCTCCTTCTTTTTCAAGAGCAGCAATGCATGTTGTGCTGATAGGTATGCACAAACTCTTGGTCTTCTCCGGACAGTATTTGGCGATTAAGTCACGAGCATACTTCTTCTGATGGATGAATATTCCTTCTTTGGATTGATGATCTTGTAGTCCAAGAAAGTAGGACATCTTTCCCATCATGCTCATTTGGAAATGGCTAGTCATGAGATCAGAGAATCTATCACATAGATCTTGATTCTTTGATCCAAAGATTATGTCGTCAACATAAATTTGAACTAGCAGAATGCTGTCTCCATCTTTAATGCGAAAGAGAGTTTGATCTATCCTCCCTTTCTGAAATCCATTATTTAATAAAAACTTGGACAAAGTTCCATACCAGGCTCGTGGTGCCTGCTTCAGACCATATAGTGCCTTCTTGAGCCTGTAGACTTGATTACCTTGCTCAAATCCCGGAGGTTGCTCGACATAAACTTCCTCCTTGAGCTCGCCATTAAGGAAGGCGCTTTTCACGTCCATCTACATCACATCAAACTCATGGTACGCTGCATATGCCAAGAATAGACGGATAGCCTCTAGTCTTGCTACTGGGGCGAAGGTTTCATCATAATCTATTCCTTCACATTGTCTATACCCTTTGGCTACAAGACGCGCCTTGTTCCTTACTACAGCACCTGATTCATCTTTCTTGTTTTTGAACACCCACTTAGTGCCTATCACACTTTGATGTTCTGGTCTGTCGACTAGTTCCCACACATTGTTGCGTGTGAACTCTGCAAGCTCCACTTGCATGGCATTCACCCAATCCGCATCTAGCAGTGCTTCTTCTACTTTCTTGGGTTCTTCATTAGATATGTAACAAGCTAGCATGGCATTGCCGTTCCCTTGTCTGGTTAGGATAGGGTCATTTACGCTTCCAAGAACACTGTCTAAAGGATGTGCTCGTAGCCATGACGGTCTGATACGTCCTGGATTTTCAGCATCTGGTTCTCCTTCTTGATGAGTATTATTTTGATTAGCTTCTACTGCATTCTCCTGGGGTTCAGCAACGGGAACAACTGGTACTCCTTCTTCATCTGCTTCTGGATCTTCATGAATAGGATGGGCATGAGCAGGTATGGCAACGGTTGGAGCTCCAGCAGCAGGTTCCTCCAGGATTGGATTCTCAGCAACTCCTTTGCTAAGATCTTCGGTAGATTCTTCATCCTCTCGATCGTCAAGTGCACCAGCAACATCTAAATTCTCATTTAGATATATAGAGGATGGGGCCTCAGCATGATCATTAGCATCACCGGCCTGGTCAGCAGTCTGGTCACCTGCTGAGTGCGAAGTTTCTGGATTGACATCAGTCGTAGACCTAATCGGATCAATACTCATATTTTCAAAAGATTTTTGAAGAGATTGATCATGTATATCATTGGTCTCATGATTATCATTCCTCTGTTCTTTGTCAGCCCTGCGCACTAAAGTAGACTCATCACAAATAACATTACATGTTATTTCCACAATTCGAGTTGTCTTGTTTAACACCCTATAACCTTTGTGAGAAGGGTATCCATATCCTAGAAAAACACCTTCATCAGACTTAGGCGAAAAAGTGTTAAGCTTAGACTTCCCATTGTTATGGATATACCATGTTGAACCGAAAGTACGAAAGTGTTTAATAGAAGGCTTACGACCATTATACACTTCATAAGGGGTTTTGTTGAATCTGCCATTAACCGCACTCCTGTTCTGAGTGTAGCAAGCAGTCATGATAGCTTCTCCCCAATACTTTCCATTGAGTCCTGAATCAGCAAGCATGGACCGTGCTGCTTCCTTCAATGTTCTGTTTCTTCGTTCTGCTAACCCATTTTGCTGTGGGGTTCTAGCAGTGGACTTCTCATGATGAATTCCAGCCTCCGCACAAAAGTCCATTAGAATTCCATTACAGAATTCCGTTCCATTATCTGATCTAATTCTTTTAACTGTAACTTCCTTGTTGTTCTGCTCTTTGAGGATCAGCTCAAGTAGCAGGGTTTTTACTTCGTCTTTAGTCTTTAATAGTTGTACCCACGTATACCTGGAGAAGTCGTCAACAACCACAAGTGTATATATTTTCTTATTGACTGTGGGTGGTGTGACAGGACCAAACAGATCCATGTGTAGAAGTTCGAGAATTCTCCCTGAGGTATCCTTTTCTGGATTTGATTTGAAGGATGCCTTTGTTTGTTTGCCTTGTTGACATGCTTTGCACATGCCTTCCTTTCGGAAAGATTCAGCAGGTAGTCCTTCGACCAGCTTGTGTTTGGCTAGATGATTGATCGTCTTGAAGTTCAAGTGATTTAATCTTTTATGCCATAGCCAATTTGTTTCCTCTTTGTTAAATGCCACGAAGCATGAATCCTGTTGGCCACTTTGCTAATCAACCACATATAGTCCACCCTTGCGGATGTCTCTAAGCTTCACTCCACCTGTAACCTTATCAACAATATCGCAGCCAGAGTTAATGAAATAAACATTATATCCATTTTCACACAACTGGCTTATGCTCATTAAGTTATGTTTAAGGTTTGAAACAAGAGCAGCATTAACAATTCGAATTCCATCTTGTTCTACACATCCTCTTCCAATGACTCTTCCTCTGCTGTTATCACCAAAAATAATTGAGGATCCATAGACGCTTTGTAAATATGAGAATAAATCTGCTCGTCCAATCATGTGTCCTGAGCAGCCACTGTCAAGAATCCATTCATCTGGAGATCTTGACTCCTTCACTCTTGGATTCTGCTTCTGCAAGACAATTAAGAGAATGATTTAGGTACCCGTTTAGTCTCGGGTCCTGCAGGATTAGCAAGCGTCATCGTTCCTTTTGGAACCCACATCTGAGTGACCTTCAAAAATTTTTTCTTGACATCACTCTTTATACCTTTCTCAACCTTAGGATAAGTAAATCTTGCGGAATCTCAATGATTGAAATATCCTTGAATGCAATCAAGAATATCTT